>JAECUM010090808.1:0-12463 GCA_016617855.1 Megalonaias nervosa
TTGCTGTTAATTCTGGTAATGAAATAAAAGCACTCTGACTTTGCCGTTTTTGTTGTCAAAGTCTCTTACACAGACCGAGTACAACTTTTTGTCATCATAATTATTACTCCCGTCTGTGGCAATACTAAACAGCCCAATTTTCATGGCTTCTGCAATTTTAAGTGAAGCATCTTCCGCTAAACACCAAACAATATTACATGATTTTGCTCTTGCACATGCATGAATTCTGCAATTTTGGAATCAGGAAACATCCGTTTGATCAAAGGACCAATGTAGTCTTCTACCGCTAGGGGCATGTTCTATTAAGAACTCGGTAAATAACACCTATGCATTTATAACATTCATGTCCACAATTGAGTTTTGTTGTAAAAAAGAAGTTACCTTAGTACTGGAGTTAGTATAATTCAAGCTTTCTTTAGTTTTCAAGTGTTGCTCCACATCAAATTTACCACCATGAATAATATTTAAATCCTTTCCACACAGCCTGCAATGGGCATGAACCTGCCCTAGAATGGAACGCTGTGTTATGTATTCATCTCTGAATCGGTTTTTTCGCCTTTATTTAATCTGTGAAATTATCTGGAAACATTTTTGCTCTAGCACACACATCGACTTGAATAAATCTGACTGACTTTTAGCGCCAAATATCCTACAGACTGGTTCTGTATCAAATATGAATTGAAACAAAGAATCTGCGCGTAAAGATTATAAATTAGAAAACCAGTATGTTCTCTCCTCACTAAGCCATACAGCTGCTATAAACAGAATCCGAGGTCAAAAGTTTGAAAGTAGAAACCAGCATGTTTCTTGGAAATAGGACAGCCGCTATAAATAGAACATAATACTGTTAGGAAAGTGCATGCAAGTCTATGGACAAGCGTACTCTTATACTGTAGTTAAGCAGAAGCTGTCTTTTCCAGAATACAGTCTGTGGGATTAATGGGATGTTAATAAAAATGAGAAAAAAATTATTTGTTTTTTGGAAGGGGGATATACTGAAATTGTGTAAACCATATACGTTTACACGTAAGGCATAATTTAGTGAAAAAAAAGGGTAATGATTATGCCAAAAGTGTAATGGTTGGCATGTATGCCAATGCTCCCTTGGCCATTTCAAATTTTCAGCAACTTTTTCAAAATAAATAAAATATTTGTCTACTTCTTTTTCACTAAAAGGGGGCACTAACCCGATATTTCTTGTAATATCAAAACTTGAATTTGTATGTAAAGTGGGATCGTGCTTTTCACTTGCCAGCTCTATTTCTTTCATTTTAATTTGAAATTCCCTTTCATCCTTCTCTCTTTGTAACTGCATGTCTCTCTCTCTCCTCTTTCTCAAATTGTAACTGCATTTGTTTATCTTTCTCCCTCTCCTGTCTCTCTCTCTCCTTCTCTTCAAATTGCAATTTCATTTATCATTCTCTCTTTCCTGTCTCTCTCTCTCCTCTTTCTCAAATTGCAATTGCAATTGCTTCTCTTCTAATTGCAACTGCATTTGTTTCTCCTCTTTCTGAAGCTTGTGCTTCCTTAACTCCAACTCGATCCTTTATTTCATTTTTATTTCTTTTACTTTTATGTCAGAGTCTGATACAGACTTACTGACTGAAGCCAAAACACTTTTATCAAAAACATTCTTCTCTACCAAATACTGAATCAAAATGTTTTCAATTTCTTGCTTCATTAAGGAAGCTTATGCCTCAGAAAGATCATATTTTCTGGCAAGTTCAAGCAACTCGTCTTTTTTCAAACTATCCAACTGCTCCTGAGCAAGACTAGAAAGAAAAGTCTCCACTTTTGATGACATTGAGGAAAAAGCCTGTTGTTTTCACTGAAGATTTCAAACGTCAGACTCCTGTGCTTAGAGTGAAATTTCATGCATATGTAGCCTATCAAAGTAATTTGTTGTCACTTGCAGGTTTATAAGTAAATTGCTATTATAAACAAACGTGTTTATTTCGTGTTTCTTCCTGTAAAAGAAGGAAATGAGAACTTGTACATCGAAAGTGACGGTGTTTTTTTATGGGTTTTTTAAAATATTTTTTTTTTTTTTTTGTATAGTGAGCCATTTTCGAGATTACCGTCAGTTGCGAAAACAAAGTCATACAATAAAGTTCTCGCATCAAATTAAGGAAATAAAAATGAATATTTATATTAAAGTTTTGTGTGTATTTCTTTTGCTATTATACTTTTTGACTCCTGACCTAAGCTTAACAGCCACTTCGTCATGACAGAGGCTTTTAATAGGTCTCTGGGAGATCAATATTGTTTTAAGAAAAGGTGGGTTGATCAAGCTATCAAAATGTTTTCTCACAATTGCTTTTGTATAGCAAGACACAGCATCGTCGTATTTGCGAGCCGCAAAGAATCTGTTGCCCTGATCTTTCAATTCCACAGCACTCATTGTTACGACATCATTTTCCACAGTGGCGTACTTTCTTGAAGCATCATCCTTGTTTCTCAGGGGTTTGCTTTCTTAGTATAAAGTAATGGGTCCCCTAACGAAAATCGTGTGAATGATTGACACAGCAGAACTGTTATTGAAATAAGGACAAGAACTGAAACGATTCGAATATGTTATCTAAATCCCTGTCTCAAACCAGAATCCTAACTCATAAATTTCATAAGGAAGTTATTTATAGTTATATTTCATTAGATTTTATTTGAGTATCAAAATCATACGACAATACAAGAGACACCAGTAGATACATAGTATACATCCGACATAACTCTGCCGACAAGGAAGTTATATAAGAATTACATCTCATCCGATTTTATTTAACTATCAAATTAAACGACAATACCGCATAAATCAGAATTTTAAACTACTGCACATTAAGTTTAAGAAATTGTACAAAAATGATGTTTATTGCTTTGTAGATATTATAATAAATGCCGCAACACGGCAAATATTATTTTCGTATAATTTCCACAACCTAACTCTACCATGGATTTAATCCCTATTTCGTGGGGGAATAGTTTGTCTGTACACTGCTGCATGCCACGTATTTTTTCTATACGCTACACACAGCCATGTTGGGTCTTGAGGGCCTAAGTCATCGATCCGTTTTAGGCAGCAATGGTCCACTTTTATCATTGTCAAAGTTGGTGTCATTTTCTGGTAAATTTAGATACCAGACAATCACATCTCTGATATTTGTGTATTTGTTTTCCGTCAGCAACTTTTCAGCTTCCTTTTTATAGTATTTTAGTAAAATCTTTCTGATAATATTATGATCGAATATATCATGAGCAACAATATTACCACAGATGTCTGCAGTTTTATCGATAAAGCACGACGAAATTTCTGACAACATGAAATCACCTTATCGGTATTATAAATAATTTATAATACCGATAAGGTGACTTCATGTTGTCAGAAATTTCGTCGTGCTTTATTGATAAAACTGCAGACTCCTGTGATATTACTAATAATTATTATACCATCAAGTGTTTGATAGAATGGATCTCGTTCAGCATCGCTGTAAGACTCAATATTTGACTCATTTTCAGATACTGCTACTAGTGCCGCATTTATCTGAGAAACAGAATATTTTTTTTTTATAATCGCTGTTTGAGCAGCAGAGAGGGTGAACCCTACAAAGTCGTAGAGACCTTATTTTACAAAAATAAAGGTTCCTACGAAGCTGAAAAATACCGTCAATAACGTTTAAACCAAAAAATTCTCTAATTGGGCAAGATTATTTTTGACTCTTTTTCAAATTTTTATGTGACTCGTTTACTTGTCTGGTCACTCAATTTTTGTCGTTCACCCTCTCTGCTGCTATGAATTAACCAAAGATTTTATCCAGACCTATACGGTACCTTGATCTTGGGTCATGTAGATTTATTGTTATAAATCCGAATGGAACAGCTTGTGCTTTTGAAAAGAAGTTTTTAAATTTAATCATGTCCATATCTCCTGAACACCAAGTATAATAAATATTTTGTAAAGTATAATTATCTACTCCATTAAACACAACCAAAATATTACAGTTGTCTCTGATCACCTTAGGTATCTGTGTGTATCTCTGAGTAACATAAATCACGTCCGTGTTTTTATGTCTACCTCGAGAAAATATTCTAGCTGGATTAGATTGTTTGTCCAGCATCACATCATCGTATACTACAAGGTTATTAATGAATCCATCTAAGTCATCTACGGATGGGGCTTCATCAATATCGGTGATAAAATCAACAATATCGTTGCCATCTTGATTCAATAATTTTGCATTCTCGTTAAAATCTTTAAGTACTTCGTAGCATCTTTGATCATCTACAGATGGTGCCACTAAATATAATTTATCCCACTTCATCCACCGCATTATCAGATTAAGCAATAATTGCGTTTTACCAGATCCAGATGGACCTATTATAATCATTCTAATGGAATTCGGAAGCGCTGGATGGTGCTTTACTGGTTCTTGTTTTCGTGTCGCTGAAAAGTCAATTATATCCATATAATAAATAATATGAGTTTATATTGTGTTCGATGCAGAGTACCTACCCATACCACTGGATTAACGACAAAAACAACAAAAAATAAAAGACGTGCAATTACGGGTAAATGTGCAAAATGTGGTACAAACAAATATATATTTATTTCTGCGTCGCAAATAGTGCGTGGTGGTGATATAGCCGCATCGTTAGGGAAATTGCCAGGAGTTTGGGCCAAATACCCCGGTGAGAAACACCTTCCTGGATATAATTACTGTGGTCCTGGAACTCGACTTGATATCCGACTTGATGATCAAGATCAACCAAGACCCGGAGAGTATCCAGTAAATAAAATTGATCAAGCATGTCATGTTCATGATGTTGCTTATAAAAGTAAAGATTTGCAGCAGCGGCATCTCGCAGATGTGAAATTGATTCATGCGCTAAATGCTATACCTAATAAATCTCTCAGAGAAAAACTCGCTAGTTTTCTAGTAAAATCTGCCATGAAAAGTAAAATAATGCTCGGGGCTGGTAATTAATTATATAACTATTATAATGGAATCCATTTATTATTCCCCGAGAGGATATTGGAGAGGTAAAGCAGCAATCAGTAAACTTGCTGAAGCAGCAAAAGTTTCACGTAATGTTGCTGCATCATGGTTAGCACGACAGGCAATATGGCAAATCTATCTACCACCACCTAAAAAAATTCATTACGCACATTTTGATGTCAGCATCCCCAATGAAGTTCATCAAGCAGATATTTTGTTTTTACCACATGATACTGTTAAAACACGTGGACGAAAATCACGCACGTACAAATACGCATTGACTGTTGTTGACGTTGCAAGTAGATATAAAGAAGCGGAACCATTATCAACAAAGACAGCATCTGAAGTTGCATCTGCGTTTGAGCGAATTTATCAACGTGGTGGTCTACGATGGCCACAGTTATTACAAGTTGATCCTGGCAAAGAATTTCTTGGTGCAGTATTATCTTTGATGAAGCGACATAACGTTAAAATCAGACGAGGACATACTTAAATTCATCGTGATCAAGCAATTGTTGAACGATTTAATCGAACACTTGCTGAGCGGTTATTCGGATATCAATACGCAAAGGAAATATCTACTGATTTTAAGTCGGGTGAGCGATCTCGTGAATGGGTTGCAAGGTTACCAAGTGTGATATCTGCATTAAATAATGAAATTACTCGTGCAACTTCCATGAAACCTTCTAATGCAATAACAAAAAAATATATACCCCGTAGCGATAACGTACAACGCCGTGAACAACCAGTATTAGGTAATGTAACTGTGAGATATTTATACGAACCAGGGGAGCTTGAGGGTGGGAAAAAAAGAGCTACTGACCCTATCTGGAGCGTGACAACACATACAATTTCTAGCGTAGTTAGATCCACTGGAAGACCTGCCATATACAGACTAGATTCTACTGCCCCTCAGCGTGGATTTGTACGTGAACAATTACAAGTAATTCCTGCAGATACACAATTACCACCACGTTCACTTATGTAAATTAGAGCCCCGGCGTCGATTACATTCAAGACAGGTGAGCATCACATTTTCACGTGTATGACCAAGATCACTATTAATTCTGTCTACGGTAAATTGACTTGGATTATTATTCGAATACTGCCATAGCATCTTACAGTTACAGCTTGCACAATGATTATTCTGTAGTTGCTTTAGTGTTATAATAAATTCAGTATCAATATCAAAATCACGCTTATTTTTTTTTTTTTTTGTCACATTGTTTATAACCCGCTAATTTTTTCTTTATTACAACAGTGTCATTAGTAATTTCTTCAGTTATCACGTAATTTATAATAACTCTATGTAGTTGAGATATTCTTCTAACACGAGATACTGCAAGATAGACTAAGTTTGACCATTCGATACGATCATCTACAATCCAGATATTTGTATCAGAGATAGTTAATCCCTGTGACGAATGAATCGTTATAGCGTATCCTAACATCCACGGTGATTTTTCCATGTTCAATGCGCTCTCAACAACATCAGTGGCAACCAAAACAATGTCATTCAGTACAAGATTTTGTACTCGGACATTTTCAGCGTCTCCACCTGGTATTTCAACTTCAATATTCTGTCGTCGAGTATCTGCTGGGCGATAACACAAAGGTACAGGTAACGTTGGAAATTTTTCTTTATGTAACGTAAATAATTTCTTTTGCAGTTCATCACGAACTATCTTTCTACTTGCGACTATCAAATCAGCAGGTCTCCATAAAGTCCAAAAATCATTCATAGTTGTCTCTGGAATTACTTTACGCATTATCTCACATTGTATTTTATCTGGCTGTAGTCTGATTAATCTTTTAAACTCTTTCAGCGGCTCATCAGTAGCTCTATGGTCATCATGTATTTCTTCATAATAATCTACATTATTCTTTAGCCATTCATGTGGAGACTGTCCAACAAAGGGTGGTGGTTGACCATGATCGCCACACATAATCACAGCAGTATTCTTTGTCAATAACCATTCAAGAAATGTCTTTAGTGTTTCTAACGACACCGTACATATCTCGTCCCATATAATATACTTAGGTATATATTTTTCACCCATTCGCTCAGGAGTCCACGTGTCTCCGCACCATCTAAAGAAACTATGATATGTACATGATTTTACTCCTCGTTCTTTTATTTCTCTAGCAAGTTTATGTGTAGGTGTCAAAACAATTATATCTGAACTATTATTCATAAATAAATTAATCGCACGAGTTGTTTTACCTGACCCTCCACACCCATTAAGATAAACAGTCTTATGTCTAGCCACAGGATCGTACACAGATGGTGCAGATGATTTTGATGCTTGATTATTATTTCTGTAATATATTTCCTTAATTTCAACATCGGCAGATTCAGAATAACTAAGTATATTTTCTTGTTTTATCCTCCACGTCCCCCATTCACCATTACCGAGTAGCGGTTTTAATAAATCTTTATATTTTTTATGTATATAAAATGAATCCGTAGCGACTCTGACAGCGTGACGAGGAAATCTATTTATCATCGATAGTAGGTTTATCGAAACATAAGCTAACATCGAAGATCTTAAATGAGTAAATTGTGGTGAGTCGCCATCAAGGTAGCTCACAATGGTACCTAGTTTTGTTCCATCTGATAAATAAGCATTACATCGACTTATAAATGTGTTTTTCCCCGTTGTATCGGTGATTATAAAATCTAGTTCAGCGTCGTCCATAATCAATCTTGTACACACTCGTTTATAATCGTATGAACCACCTTGAGTAAACTTACCGATTATCTTTCTACCAAGATCTTTTGCAAGTTTTTCATCGTACTCGTTCCTGCATTTACTTATTTTAATGACATGATCTTCGTCAAGATCAGGGAATTCTTTCCTGGCATCATCGACACTAAATCTGTCCGGTTCTGGTAACCAAACTTGCTTCTGTGAACTATACGATATAATTGCTCAGTTACCCTCAACGATATTAAAAATCCAGCATCAAGCATATACCGCAATAGTACTATCGGAACCCAACATTTTTCTGAAAAATGTCTTCCAAACCAAACATAAGTAATCGCATGGAGACCCTCTCTAAACTCGAATGATTCTACATAAGCAAATCCTGTTAAGTCAAAATCTGGTCCTTCCATGGGAAGGGGTCCGTTTATTGCAACCCTGGTCATCTCATGTGTAGGATGTCCGAGTTTCTTAAAGTATTTAGAACATTCTCCATATCCAAGAAAACTCCCAGGATAACATGCAGCCATATCAACTGAGATAACATCACTATAATCGTATTTGGTATTCCATAATCCACCGTGTCCATATTCTATACAACTTTTTTTGATATCTTCAAGGAATTCTGATCGTGTCGTTTTCCATGAATTTTTCTCCTGAGCGAAATGGGCAGCAACCGATGGTACGGTAAAACAGTTATTCAGTAATTGTCCAACTATGAGATCATCAGAGGTATATTTTAATGCAAGATATTCCATTTCTTCATGAAGAGATTCTGTACGATAAATATCACCGTTAGGCCGTACAAATTGATCGTAATCGTGCTCTGAACTTTGAAATAACCAAACAGACACAGAGTCACTTTTACTTATATTTCTGATAAAATCAAATATATCACCATCATAAAACTTAACTTTTCTATCTCGTGGAAATATCGTTACAGCATTAGTCCATGCATGTGCATTATGATCGACGATTGTTATAGGGTTTCCATTTTTTATATATTTTGGTTCGTACAATATCTCTCCGGTTAGCGTTTTTACTGTTATTGGAAATCTTAATAACTTTTCTAGTTCAGCAACATCCTTAATAGATGCACCAGTATCTTTAACCGTTTCTGCCCATGTATCTATTTTTTTACGTCTTAAATCTGTTAAACCATTACCACGTATCGCATTTGTAAAATGTTCTGTAACTCGTTCAGCTACATAGTTTATTCTTGATATTTTCATCGGTTTGAGATCCGCAATATTAGGTTTATCATTCAGCGAATATATTCCATAGACAACTGCAGTCACTGGATAACTTTGTACATAGTAAGGTTTATCAATGCCAGTAAGTATTCCAGGTTTGGATCTGTTATTTAAGAGAACAATATTACCCCCGGACTGCACACGGACTGGATCACGCTTATCACGAATAATCCAGATATCGTCATCTGTCTCTACAATAAACTTTATTAAAATGAAATATTTTTGATTATCAAGGTGGTTAATAATAACTTTTCCTCGTTTGTCGTTCATCATATTAACGATATGTCCTATCCTGAAAGTTGACCATACATGAGCAGCACCATCGTCACGAAATTCCTTTTTGGCTTCACGGATACGTTTAGCTATATCCGCATTTGTTAAAGCTAGATCTTGCATCGAAACACTAAATTTATATTCTGGTAGTCTGTCAAGGTCAAATCTAGCAGGGGAAGGTTTAATAACGGATAATTCCTCCATATAATTAAAACAAATATTTAAATTAAAATTTTAGTATATGTATAATGATTGAAACAAAGAATTACTGCCACTGGCTTAAAATCGGACATACTTCTCCTTGTAACAGAGCATGCGTAAACGAATTCTGTAGCTACCATATGCAAAGTATCAAAAATGGAAGTACAGGACCAAAACCATGTGTGCAATGCGGTGTTGGAGTCAGAGGAAAAACACAGTTATGTCTAAAATGTGGCGGAAAAAAATACAGGGAATTAAAACGATATTATGACAAAAAAAATACCTTGTCAGGTAAATCTCCTATAAAAACCGTAGAGGATTATCTGACCAGATTTCAGAATAATGATTTAGACAAATAATATTATTATATAAATGGAGCAAAAAGAATTTGTAGCACATCCGATCATCAAAAATTATGAAGCGTCTCGTGATGGCGTGATCAGGAACTGTCGATCAAAAAAACCAGTCGGTAGTCTTGATAAATTTGGTTATTTTAGATTCAGTGTTAGTAGAAATAAAAATTATTTCTCACATAGGTTCATATTCGAATGTTATTTTGGATTGATTAAAAACGGACTTGTAGTTGACCACTTTGATGGGAATCCCCAGAATAATAATTTATCTAATCTGCAAGTTATAACACAGAGTCAGAATTCTAGACATGGAAATACAGGAGCATGTAAAATATTCAAAAAGAGAGCTATTAAATCCATAAATACAGAAACAGACCAAGAAATAACTTTCCCATCAATGAATGCGGCTGCCAGATATTTTGATATACATCCACGATCGGTACAATTTGCAGCTGATAAAATGTACAAATCTGCATTTTCGAAAAAATATAATCAGCGGATAATATTTGAATATGTCATATAACTATTTCTTAACAGTTCGACTCTGTCAATTTTGCCAAGGCTTTTGTTTAGCCATTATCACGGTCAGGGGTCCACCTTCACTGTCACTGCTCTCACTTTCACTCTCGACAGAATCAGATAACATAATCTTTCTCAATTGCATTACACGATTGTCTATCATTTTTTTTCTTTCGTACTCGTGAGACAACGCAGTCCTTATTTTTTCGATTGAGCGTGCAAGAGGTGCAAATAGCTTCACTTGTGTGTCGTTCACCATTGCTAAAGATTCTAACATAGATTGATAAATTGATTTCACGAATCTGTAATTGGAAGGTAATGTGAATTTGTTCTCGAATTTTCTTTGCTGCAATAATTCAAAGTCAGAGAGAATTTTTTGAGGATCAAGATTATCGGACATTTTTATTCCGTCATGTTTTAATTTTTTAATAGCAGAAATAATATCATTAATGTTTTCATTGTTCATATATATGTATTTATTTCTTTAAAATAAAAAATAATTGACATTCAAGTTTTTAATTTTCACTTTAAGCAATTGCACATATAAAGCGAGGTAACTCCACAGAGTAAATTAAACGATTATTTCCCTTGCCCAATGTATTTTCATCAACTAAATGTATCCGTCTGTCTGTGATTAACTGAATCTCTGTAAGTTTGTTAAATTCCACTGTAAACTTAAGACACATATCGTAATATAACAAGGTTCCTTAGATAACAGTCGCCGCTAAAAAAGCAACGTCATTTACAAGCATAACAAAACGAAAGCAAAAACACTTACACGGACATGAAACCCAATTCAAACGCACGCACAGAGTACAAATAATCCTTTAAGCACTTAACTGTACAGTGCGAGCGATCGGTATATTATCTTCAATCATACTGTGCACCATTATACATATACATTTTCGTTCTAGGCTTTCAAACAGAACAACTTGTGCATTAAGACGGATGTGCTTATCGATTTTCTATGGATTTGTGACGCAGCAGTTATTTTCGTCTTCATGCTTGTAATTTTATTAAGATATATACAAACGGTGATATATTTTAATCGTTTCATACATATAAATGGCTATATATCTTAATAAAATTATAAATATTTAGATTCATTTATAAAATCAGAAAATCTAATGCTATTGTGTGATAACCATATAATAATTTCTCAAACGTACATATATAGTCGAGTGTCGTTAGCTCAGTGCAAAAGTGTTGGGACTCTGGTACTGAACTTCTGCTGTTCGACTCCCATGACCGCGGGGGGTGGGTATTTGGTCCAGGGGTTGCCAATTTTATTAAGATTGGGGGGACCACCCCTGAGGTTTCAATAAAATCCTCACGTCACGCCACGTGGTGAGTGCATTTTGCACATACCCCGGGGTTTGATTTGGTGGGGGTTTTATTGAAACCGCAATGCCTAGACAGTCCTCTGAATTTCTAATGTTTCGTTTCGATTAGAAATTCGCCGGGGGATGTGTCTATCCAAAAGGTGCCCTCCTAAAATAATCAGTAGCATGCCTGAGCTCTCTACCCCATTGAAGGGTCCCCAAATGAACATTCAGAAAGAATGTTAGCCAAAAGAAACAGAACATGGGGTGCCCCATAACAGTCATAAGAGAGACAACAATGTAAGGACCCCATGAAAGGCACAAAGGCTATCAAGGGGCCCCGTGACGGGTAACCACTTAGGATGCTACTGATTATTTTTGATAAATTACGTTACATACATACATACATACATAAATACATTACATACATACATACATACATACATACATGCAAAAGGTCATAGGTCAAGGTCAAAGGTCAAGGTCAAGGTAAAAAAAAAAATTAGATTTTTTGCAAAATTTACTCAGGCATCATTCTACGAGCGTATGTACAAATTAATATATAGCGTTTCTCCTCTTAGGTCTACAATGTTGCCATCCTGATTTGTGAGTTTGAAATTCATTCTTGTCAATAATGGATTATGTACACGCAAGTAGACCTGATTTATTGGCTTAGACACAATGAGCCATCCTGGTGGCGCTTGAATACTTGATGAATATAATATATATCCTTGCTCCGCGGTGCCACTGCGGTGGATAGATTTTGAAAGATCTACGTGGTAACTACTATCAATTATATCGCATACTAGATTCAGTGCGATTGTCGACGTGATGTTAACAATATTAGGC
>JAECUM010090809.1:0-106340 GCA_016617855.1 Megalonaias nervosa
ATATATATATATATATATATATATATATAGATATATAGATATATATATTGTTATATATATTTTATTTAATTGTTTGTTAGTTTTAAAATTTATTTCATTACATAGTACTTTAATGTAACATTGTATGCTTGACTTGACCTTGACCAAAACTGAATTCATTTCTGCTTGACCTGATTGACATTTTTTTTTTTTTAATTTTCTTTTCTGTCAACAACTTATACATAGCTAAATTATTCTCTATATGTATGCGCTTAATATCAGGATTATTATTCAGGTAAACAAGAAAGAGTAAGTATGTTGATTTGGGTCAGGATTTTGGAGATTCCTAAGTGAATGGTACAGGTTATTGTGTTGTAGGTAAACAAGGCTCATTAAATCATACTAGAAGGTTATTTTCCATTAGGTAATGTTTCTATTTATAAATGCTAATTGTGAACGGAGGTCAAGTAGAGAACTGTTTAAACTTGTGATTGTGAGGATTTGATCAGTCGTACTTTAACATATTTCACCTTCATGTTGTATTATGTTTTGACGAGTTTGGGCTGAATTTAATTTCTTTAAATTATTGAATTCAAGAGATTCTTGTGTCTGGAAATACAAAATTGGTCTAATATAATTCTGGGATAAAGACATTCATTGAAATTTATATTGGGTTCAAACCTGAAATAATATTTCTGTGATTCAACAAGAAACTGTTATCACATCAGCACTCGTAAGCCTTAACAGGCACTTTATCGCCTTCGGTTTTTGGATCTCTTTTGGACTGTTACTGAATTTTTTTCAGGACTTTACATTACTAGGACTTGTGTCTTTAATTCTTAAATTATTGTGGGATTTAATTCGCAATACCATAAGTTATTTTTTCTCATTTTCACTTTTGTATTCAGGGGAAATAAATTATTTCTTAACTTTTGCTAAGATTGTTGCCTTTCACTCTTTTCTGTTACTTCTTTTCAGAGCATAGACTCGTACCAGAAAATTCGAAGCTTGTCCGGGATATACAAACTTTGCAAAAACATTTTCCTAAAATATAAACGTTGTTTTTGAAATTTGAATTCCCTGTTTCTGTATTTTTAAAATCCCAAGTAGTATTTCACATTCTAGAAACATTTTTGTGAAATCAACAAGATTTTTACAATCTCATCTAAAGTGGAGATCTTTATTTTAAATCCTACCCATGAAAAATTAAATTCCTCGAACATGTCACATTTTATCTTCTTCTGTCTTTGATACCAAGATATATATATATATATATATATATATATATATATATATATATATATATATATATATATATATATATATATATGTGGCTGTTATGTTATATATATATATATATATATATATATAGAGAGAGAGAGAGAGAGAGAGAGAGAGAGAGAGAGAGAGAGAGAGAGAGAGAGAGAGAGAGAGAGAGAACAATGAAGTTTGATACCAGACGTTAACTGGCTATTGTTTTGTAAAAGAATGTTCCAAGACCATTACCAAGAAAAAGCACACTTTTGCTCATGAAAAGCGTGATTAAGACAATGCAAACGATATTCAATCAGGTAATATATGGTGTAATGGAAGAAATTAGAATGGTAGTAGTTTGCAATGCGATATTCATTCAACCTGCATTTCATAAACTTAGAGAAACAGGTACAGTGTCAGCGACTACAAGCCACTTCATCGATTTTGTAAAGATAACAAGTAACAAAACACAAATATATGTTGCCGTAATCATGAAAACATTTCCATCACTTTCAACTGTTATTAAAATGACGTAAGAACTACATCATATATTACGCATGGCTTCAGTGAAAAAATTATCATTTACAATTTAGCAGAATCAGAAAGAATTCTATTCCAGATGATTACGACACATTTAACTTTAATCATTTCACTTGGAAATAGTTATTAATGGTAATTCTAAGAACAATAATTGACTTAGACAATGTATTTTGATCCTCAGCATGCCATAAAGCGAAATTATGAAATGGATAAATGGAAGAATAACAAAGTCATATATACTATCATATTACTGACAAGAGGAGAACTAAACAAATATGAAAGAATGGATTTCACTGCAAAATAGAAAAAGTACAACATTATATTGGTATTCCGGATTATAATCTGAATTGTGTATCCTATTTAGTAAAGCGTCTTTAATTCTGATACAAATGCAACCAACAAACCCGGTATTGCTTAAACACGTAAAACAGGATGTTCAACAACGAATAAGAGTTATGTCCAGCTGTTTTAAGGACACCTTAGTATTACTATCAAAAATTGCAGGTTATGCAGCTGCTGATATTGTTTTATCTCATTGAAGAAAATCGTTACCAATATTTTAGCCTTTTATATGTTTATAAGAAACGGATAATGATTGGCTACTGACCGAACACTACAGGCAGTTGTTCCGCTTCCACTCAGTCCTAAACCTCGCAAGCAGTTTTCTACAGATAGAGCAGCATCTGAAATTATCATACAAATTGGCGTACCTATGCCTACTATTGTGAAAACATTTCCTTCAACGGTTGCTTCAGGCCTTTTACCTGATACCAATCTTTCTGTGTCAGTTGAATTTATTAATTTAAAATGTTGCCTCTAGAAGTACCTGCATACTGTGCTAGATGTCGTTATGCCTCGGACACTTTCTATATGTGCTCATTGCAGCTCATTGAGGGACCGTTAAACTACTAATCTTATTTTGTAACCTTTTTATTCGCTTTCTTACATTCAATTGCGCATTTAATAGATTCTACTTCTGAATTAGAACATTAGATAGATGTCATTTTGTGTAGTGTTTCATATTTTCGCTGAAGATGGAACCTTTCCAGTTTGAATTCGTCTGTGGCAATCGTCGATTAAATTTTCTGCTGCACTTGTGGTTCGTCTTTCTCTGTTTTGAGCATCTCCTTTTCCTCATGCACTTTTAATATGTGCCTTTCTGCTGCAGTGTTGCAAATTGACATTTAGACTGTGTTCTGCTTTGTAGGTATCCTCAATTTCTCTATTTCGAGTCTTTGACGTTTCTTCAATATTTCTACGTCTACTTACGTCAACTCAAGCTGCTGTGTCAGGACGGAAGACGGCACCACAGACTTCTTTGCCATCGAAACTGGCGTGAGACAGGGATGTATCCTGTCTCCTTTCCTCTTCCTTATGGTGATCGACTTCGTTATGCAGAAGGCCATGGACCGAGATGGTTTTGGAATTCCATGGCTGAAACCAAACCGGCAAACTGACCTTGACTTCGCGGATGACATTGCACTCCTTGGCTCCACGAATAAAAAAGCGCAAGAAATGACAATGAACCTGGAACGCGAAGCGGCCCGAGTTGGACTTAGGATAAGCGGGAATAAGACAAAGATCATAAGGATCGGATATACTACAGCAAGAGACGCCGTGAAAACTGGTCAGCAACAACTTGAGGAGGTAGAGAAATTCACCTACCTAGGCAGCACCCTAGCCAACGACGGCGACGCCGACCACGATGTCCCTTGCAGAATAGGGAAGGCAGGGGCAGTCTTTCAACGGCTTCGACGAATCTGGGCCAACGCGCAAATCAGTGTAGTAACGAAAATCCGGCTATTCAACACCATCGTTGTCCCGACGGCAACCTATGCATGTGAAACGTGGAAGACGTCTGCTCAGATCGCAAGGAGGCTTAACGTCGCCTAACAGCAATGGTTGCGTCGAATCCTGCAAGTCTCGTACAAGGATCGCATCACAAATGAAGAGATCCACCAGCGAACAGGCACCCGCCCTCTCAACGACATTGTTACAGAGCGTCGGCTACGTTTTGCTGGCCACGTACTCCGGCAACCAATCTCACGGCATACAAGAAACGCCATCTCGTGGACGCCACGGGGAAGACGGAAACAAGGCCGCCCCCGAATTACATGGCGACGCACCTTCATCGAAGATTTGCGAGCGCTGGGCATATCATTGGATGACGCTGAAACCATTGTGACAGATCGACCTCGATGGAGAGCACTCGCTGCCCAATGCGCCGAACGGCTCAGGAGTAACTAAGTCTAAGACCAAGTCTACTTAATTCATCATGGTATTCATCTTTTATGTTATTTGAAAAACATACACCAGGATGTATACTAACGGATATAACCAGGTCCTGAGAGAGTTACAAGTCGCGGACCGTATTTTGCCCACCTGTTTTAAGCTTAGCTAGGTTTCGAAACTTTTGTAGCACCATCAAACCATCAGATTGACCGGAACTGCCCTGGAAAATGATAGCTGTCACAGGTACACGCACACACGCAAGTGCATACAATGTTTTATTTTATAACAATCGTTTGTGAGTAGTTCTCCCAAATGTAGAAACAGTGTTTTAAACTTCGCTCTTAAAGAACACTAACACTACCCTGCATAAAATAATATAAATATAGTTTATAATAATCATCTTCCATTTCTCATTAGATAATCATAATCAACTTGTGCCACTGATGGTTATTCAAATAGATTTGATTATGATTTTAATTATGGGTTTATAGTATATAAGTAGACAAAACACAACTGAAAAAAGCAAGATTGGGATTATGCCATGGTGTACGGACGGTTGCGCTTCTAACATGGCAACGATAAAGTACAGTCTTCAGAAAATGGAGAGATTAAAGTAAATTGAACATATATCAAACGGAACACGCATGGAAATATGGCAAGTAAGCCATACATTGGAATAATTGTTAACTACTGAACTGAAAAGGTTTGCTATGCTATAATTTTCAAATCATTCTAATATGCTGTAATATACACTATACTATCATAAACTAGCAGATTTCTTTACATGAATAGTTCACACATCGTACAGAATGATCTGAACGATTATGCATACTATGAAAGTAGAATCAGATACGATACTGGGTCTTTGGCGTTCAAAATGATATTAAATTAATTTGCGTTGGATGGTAGATCAAGGAGCATTAAAATATAAAAGTTTCAAAACGACAACAAAATGCAGATGGGAATTATAAATCGCAGAGCCTTTGCAAAGCACAAGACATAAACATTGTTTTAAACGTGCGGAACACAGGTTACTTTGTTTGAGACACAGTTGTGCCATTAAGCAAATAATGTTGCAAAAGTTCTTATTACAGGTGTAGCTGCTTTACTGCTCAACAAAGCCTTTGAGAGAAAATGCACTATTTAACAGTCACACAGGTCATGAATGCGCATTTACTCAACCTAAATTAAATATAAATTGTTGTTTTAAAATATAGTACTAATTGTGTTAACATTAAAATCTCTGTGATAATTTATTTCAGAGAAAATGCAAGTTTTAATAATGTTTTATACAAGAACTAATGGTAGTAGGAACTATCTGCACTGAAAACAAATTTCATTATCGATGATGCATAATGTACGATTATCGATACGTTAAGAAGAATTAAAGAAGCAACATTTAATGCACTTAGATTTTCATTTTCTCTGAGAAATACTGAAGTGTCCGTAAAATAACGCATTCAAGCGCTCGGTCAAAGAGATGCTTCTAGCTTATAACTGCGGCGATACTTTGTTCATTTTGATCCAGTAGATTTCATAATTGTATGAACTGGGTAAATTGATCCTAGGTAATTTTCCATTTGATTGAATTGTTGCGTAACAAGGCTCGTATAAAGTAACAAAGAAAACAGGGAAGTCAACAAGCTTTGTATATTTCAACAGAATAATTTATTTCACCAGAAAACACGGTAAAAAATTTGAAAACGGACTTACAGTTTGTGAATATAATCCAAAAATTAATCCTGGAATTTAAAAATATAAGTCCAATCACTGAAATGTTCTAATTGAATCCACGTTAGAATCCCGACGAAGTTCAAAGATGGAGGATGAAGATGTTGAACGAATGTCAACAGTTCCTCTTTGAATCACAATTTATAATGTTCCAGATAGAATTCCAGAAAGTCCAATACATATCTTTGTCCAAGAATTTTGATGTTGAAAAGTATTTTCCAGGTGAATAAATTATTTAAATTAAACAAATACCAACTCTAAACGACATCAACAGAAATACCTTTCAGCCTCAAGGTATTATTTGCAACTGACCCAAGTTCACTCAGATATGAATATTAAATCCAACTAAAACGTCATTTTAGACCCGTGTGATGGGTAACGTGGTCACAAATTCATCGAACATCGTAGTAATAAAAATGCCGTTTTAAACGTAGGCCAGAATAGAACTATCTAAACATCAGATTCTCACGCTGGAAATGAATAATAAAAAAAAAAAAATGGCTGTTTCCACATAGTTAACACGTGGGCCGAACATGATCTTGTTAATGACCAATCATTTCCACTTAATGTTTAAAAAGTTCTGAACCAAGGTGAGCTAACAATAGTGATTACGCGACACTCTTAAGTTCTAATCAGGTCAAAACAGAAAGCTGAATTTTCGAACAAAATCAAACCCAGCGAATAAAATCATCATTACAATAAAATGTAATGAAATAAAAATAAAATAGATTTAAAACAAACAAGTAACTATATTACATACACGTAACACTTCCCCCATAAAAAAAAGAAAGATTTATATAATAAAGCTTTCTTTTTACCATATGTAAATTATACATGAGGTAAAACAAAATTACATAAGAAAACTCTTATGAATCATACAAGGTGTACATGAAATAATATTTCTATACACGGGAAAGTGCATCTACAATTAAATTGTCTTTCCTTTGATGTGTCTGATGTCAAGATTATATTCTTGTAAAAACACACTCCACCTTAATAATCTTTGATTTTTATTTTTCATCTTGTCGATGAAGGTAAGGGTGTTGTGACAACTAGACATAACAATCGGAGAAGGGGCTGAACTAATGTAAACTTCAAAATGCTGTAATTCCAATATGATAGCCAAACATTCCTTCTCGATTGTTGAGTAGTTTCGTTAGTGTTTATTGAATTTCTTAGAGAAAAAACACACTGGATGTTCAACACCATTTCTATTATCTTGAATCAATACTGCTCCAACACCAACATCACTTGCATATACAGATAGTTTAAATGGTTGACTGAAATCTGGAGCTGAAGAACTGGCGCACCTTTACGTATGGCCTTTAACCTATCAAAAGCCTCCTGACAATTTTCAGTCCAAAGAAACTTGCTTTTCTTGCTCAACAAGTTTGTCAGGAATCAGCAATATAAGAAAATTTGGAACAAAATTTTCAGATAGTGTCCAGCCATGCCTAAAAATCGCATCAGTTGCTTTTTACTAACAGGCACAGGGAAATCAGAGATAGCCTTGACCTTAGCATCCATAGGTTTAACTTGTCATTGTCCCACAATATGTCCTGGAAATGTTACACTAGCACAACATAACTCACCTTAAGATAAATTAATAGTCAAACTTGCATCACTGAGTCTGTCAAAGATTTTCCGAATCGTGGCTAGATGTTCGTTCCAGGTGTCGTTGTAGATGATGACATCATCAATGTAAGCATTACAAGTACCTAGACCAGAGGCAATCATATTCATCAAACGTTGAAAAGTACTCGGAGAACCCTACTTTATATTGACAGAGTTTATCTGGACTCACAAATGATGAAATTTCCTTTGCTCTTTCCGTTAGTGGATTTTGCTAAAATATTTTCAGAAGGTCAAATTTGGTGACATACTTGGCATTTCCAATTTTATCAACGTAATCATTGATTCTTGGTAATGGAAATGAATCTGTTTTTGTCCCACTGTTCACCTTCCTATAATCAGTGCACATACGGAAAGTGTTATCCAGTTTCGGAATAAGTATACATGGTGAACTCTAATCACTCTTACTGGGCTCTATGAAATCATTCTCCAGCAAATATTAAATTTCCTTTTTTCAAATATTCCTGTTAGAGAGGGTTCATTCTCTATGGGTGTTGTTTCATAGGTTTTGCATACACAATTTCAACGTGAAGAAAAATTTTGTTTGTCCTCGTAGGAACATCTGGAAACAAGTGCTCATATTCAAATAATAACTGTTTAAATTAATTCCTTTCTTTTTGTTGCAAATGGAAAGGTTTCTTGTCCAGATTTTTCATAATTTCCGAATTCCGAAGATTTGTTGATCCAAAGTCAGTAGAATCAGATTGAATTTCTTCACGTAAATCCTTAGTTTGTGGGACAGGTACAACTAAATTAATTGCATGATTTACTTGGCTATCTCTCTCAATATACTCCTTTAACATGTTAATATGACAAAGTTGTTTTTCTTCTCGCCTCCCAGGAGAATTTATGATGTAATTTAAATCATTTACTTTCTTTTCAACCGTGTATGGACCATAATACTTGGCCTGAAGGGGATTTTGTGGAATGGGCAAGAGAGCTAGAACTCTATCACCAGGCTGAAAACTCCTATCCCTTGAGTGTTTGTCATATCTTGATTTCGTTTTTGACTGAGTAGAGTGCAGATTTGCTCTTGCGATCTCACAAGCCTTTGACAACTTGTACTTAAAATCAGCAACATAATGAAGAAGATTAAGTTCAGTATCTTCATTAGAAATAATTGTCTCTTTCAATAACTTCAATGGTCCACGCAAAGTATGTCGGAAAACTAGCTAAAAGGTACTGAATCCTAAAGATTCATGAATCGACGCAGTAACTGCAAGCAAAAGTAAATGAATGCCTTCATCCCAATCTTTACCCGTATCAAAGCAATATAATCGGATCATATTCTTCAAAGTCTGATGAAATCTTTCTAAAGTCCCTTGTCTCTCAGGGTGATAGGCAGAAGATTTAAATTGTTGAATGCCTAATTCGAGCATAACTTGCTGGAAAATTCCAGAGATAAAATTTTACACTTCATCCGATTGGACAGTTTTGGGAAGGCCAAATTGAGTAAAATCCTTTATCAAAGCTTTTACTATAGTTTTGGTTTTAATATTCCTCAAAGGAATTTGCCTCTGGGAATCATATTGACGCACACATAATGGTCAACAAATATTGTTTGCCTGACTTGGTCTTAGGTAAGGGACCAAGAAAATCTACCATTATTCTACTAAATGGTTCGTCAAATGCAGGGATAGGATGCAGATTAGCCTTAGTTATCTTCTGATTGGGTTTTCCTACCATTTGACAAGTATGACAAGATCTACAGAATTTGCAAACATCACTTTTGATTTTTGGCCAATAAAAGTGAGTCAAGATCTTGTGATAAGTCTTATTAATCACTAAATGACCAGCCAGAGGAGTTTCATGGGCCAGACTAAGTATTTCCTGTCTGTAAGATTTTGGAACTACAATCTGATAGTTCACTGACAAGATAAAAGAGAATGAGTAGTTAAAAGAGGATCACTGTGATCAATACCTTTTGATTGATCCAAACAAGGAGTGAAAGCGACCTCATCAAAAGCCTGACCGATACATGTGTCAGGTAAAGGAATACTTTCCTTATCAAAATCATTCTCAAGAGCTTTCTTTGACATAGCTCTAGTAACTGCAGAAGCTGGGTATAAATCAGGGAATTCTTTTTCAATAGGATCGACTTTCTGATGCATAGAAGGCTTGTCAGTTACAATTGGATTAACCACAACCTTGTCACCAGGTAGGTCGATGCCTAGTAACATATGAATGCCCTGAACGGGTAAAGAAGACACGAAACCGACTGTCACAGGTCCTGAAACTAAGTCTGATGACAATTTTACAGAATGGAGAAGAACATTAACAAAGCTACACTCTACTTCCTGAATGAGAACACTCTCATTAGAAGATGACTTCTCAGAAAAAGGAAAAGTACCTGATAATAACAGACTCTGAGAAGCTCCTGAATCCTTTAAAATTTTAATAGGGATAGGATTGGCCAAATCACTCAAGAATGACCTTCGACATGAATGGTTTATAATTCTCCATAATAAAATCAGACTGGGGTTTATTAGACCCAACAAATGTATTGCTATCAATACATGACCGTGACCTTGACCTCTTAGAAATAAGAGCATTTGTGATAGGTCTATCTTGATTCTGATGCTTATATTTCAACTTGAAGCAATCCGAAATAACGTGTCCTTTCATCTTGCAATAGGTACACGTAGGTAGAGACAGAAGTTTGATTTGTAAAAGTTGTGCCAAACTGAGTTTTAGAAGGAGTCGTATTAGGCTGAAATGCATTTCGACCAGTAGGCTGCTGAGTAAAAGATTTCCTTACAACAGGAACTTTATGAGTTAGGAATGCTTGTCATGAACAAGAGCAGCTTTTTCCAAGGTTTCGACCTCATGCTCTTCTAGATGAGTCTTAATATCCCTAGGAAGACAGTTATTGAACTCTGCAAGTAATACAAGTTGTTCTATACTTTCATAATCATGTTCAACTTTCTTGGCTAAGCACCATCTGTTCGATAACTGCTCTTTTTCTCTTGCAAATTCTACACAATTTTGTCCAGCTTCCTTTTTGTAGCTCCTGAATTTTTGTCGATAAGCCTCAGGGACTAAATCGTAACCCTTCAAGATGCATTCTTTAACCAAATCATAGTCATAACTTCGTTGTACTGACAAGGATGCATAGACTTTTCGATCTTTGCCAAAAAGTACATACTGTAATAATTGAGTCCAGTACTCCCTTGCCCATTTCAAATTTTCAGCAACTTTTTCAAAATTTAAAAAAAAAAATTGGTCTACTTCCTTTTCACTAAAAGGGGGTTCTAGTCTAATATTCTTTGTAACGTCAAAAATTCAATTTGTATGTGGAGTGGGAATGAGCCTTTCACTTGCCAACTAAATTTCTTTAATCTAATTTGAAATTCCTTTGCATCCTTCTCTCTTTGCAATTGCACCTGTCTCTCTTTCTCTCTTTCTTCAATTTCTAACTGCATTTGTTTATCTTTCTCCCTCTCCTGTCCCTCTCTCCTCTTTTTCAAATTGCAACTGAAACTGTTTCTCTTCTTTCTGTAAATGCATTTCTTCTTTCTCTTTTTCCAATTGCATCTGCATTTGTCTCTCTCTCCTCTTTTTCAATAACCTTTGTTCTGTTTCTTTCTGAAGTTCAAGTTTCTTTAACTCCAATTTCATCTTGTACTTCAATTTCAATTCCTTTACGTTTATGTCGGAGTCTGATGCAGACGGAATGATCGAACCCAAAAAACACTTTTATCCAAAACATTCTTCTCTACCAAATAGTGAATCAATATATTTTTAATTTCTTGCTTCGTTATGGAATATTTTGCCTCAGAAAGATTATATTTTCTGGCAAGTTCCAGCAATTCATCTTTTTTCAAACTATCCAATTGCTCCTGAGTACGACTAGAAAGATAATTCTCCACATTTGATGATATTGTGAAAAAACCTGTTGTTTTCACTAAAGATTTCAAACAAAATGTTAAATAATACTTGAGCTATTTTGAATACTAGGGGAATTTAAATTTCAAGAAACAATTTTCTGAAATATTTTAGCCAATATTCATATATCCCATGGACGAGGCCCAATTTACTTTCTTACGTAACAAGGCTCGTAGAAGGTAACAAAGAAAAGAGTGAAGCCAACAACCTTTGCATATTTCAATAGAATAATTTATTCCTTAGAAAACACGGTAAAAATATGAAAAAGGACTTACAGTTTGTGAATATAATCCAAAATTAATCCTGGAAATTAAAAATATAAGTCCTATCACTAAATTGTTCTAACTGAATCCAAGTTAGAATCCCGACGAAGTTCCAAGATGGAGGACGATGACGTCAGATGAAGTAGTTGTACGAATGTCAACAGTTCCTCGCTGAATCACAATTTATAATGTTCCAGATAGAATTCCATAACGAAAGTCCAAGAAATGTCTTTGTTCAAGAATTTTTATGTTGAAAAGTGTGATGGGTCACGTGGTCACTAATTCATCGTACATCGCAGCAAACAAATGCCATTTTACACGTAGGCCAGAATAGCCCTATGTCAAAGTCAGATTCTTGCGCTGGAAATGAATAATAAAAATGGCTGTTTACACATAGTTAACACGTGGGCTGAACATGACCTTGGCAATGACCAATCATTTCCACTTAATGTTTACAAACTTCTGAACCAAGGTGAGCTAAAGATAGTGATTACGCGACTCTTTTACGTTCCAATCAAGTCAAAACAGAAAACTGAATTTTCGAAAAAATTAGACCCAGCGAATAAAATTATTATTACAATAACATGTAATGAAATAAAAATAAAACAAAATTTAAAACACACAAGTAATTAAATTACATATACGTAACAGAATAAACCAATGACTTTTCAAATGTTCCGTTCATATTATCGTTTACACTTTTACGCACTTTCCTACACTGCTTATCAGTCTTGATTGAATACAATTCTGATATTTTTACACAGAACGCTTGAGTATCTACAACGCACAATTCACCTGTGTGAAGTCCAGGAATGTTCATATTCTCTTTTGGGATACCAACCATGTTCCGCTATTAGTCGTCACCAATGTCACAAGGCCTGATGTTTACTTCATTTCATGACGAACGCTTCAGCAGGATATACACTAAATTTGAATTACTTACAGTGGCGTCAATAGGATTGGTGTCACCCAATGCGGTAACTCATGGTGTCACCCCAATGGACTTCCTACCAGCACAAAAATTCAAATATTTTATAGACAGTCATGTGTGGTAACTCATTGTGTCATCTCCATGGACCCCTTACTGCACAAAAATTCAAACATTTTATAGACAGTCCTTCTGGCGCCATCGCCTCCAGTGCGGTCCGCACCCTCCGCACCCCCCCGTGACTCCACTGATTAGTCATAATCTCATAATAATAACATATGTTTTTTCAACCAGTTGTAACAGAAAGAGCAAGTTAACCATTAAGGTAATTATATCCCTGTAAATCCACAGTTAACTTGTTCCATTTACTTGCCATTCTTGTTTATCAAGTTGAATAACTTTAAGTCAAAGTCCAAATCGTTCCTCTTGCAAATGATAATAAATGTTTGATGACTGAAACAATTATTTATCTTCACACATTTTAGTGTTCTTTTCCGTCTGATATTTCTTCATTTATTTGAATCATCATTGATTTCAAGAACTTTTTCTCAAATTTATATTCAGATCATTATAAAATTTAAGGCCCCTATTCAGCCGTTTTTCATAAATTTTACCATTCTTCGAATACAACTAAAGTTTAAGAAGGAAGGAAATGGTTAGTTGCAAAACAATAAGCTATCGTACATTAACCTTTCTTTGAAATAATCACTATGTTAGGTTTAAAGAAACGTCAAATATTCTTTTTTAGAATTAAGAGGTGCCACCCCTTATTTCAGTCACTCGTAATTCGGTTTCTGTTCGGGAAGGCTTCAAAAGTAGCTATGTGATACATTCGACAGATTCATTCTTGACTAATCCAACAATAAGAACATTCGCACGTGGCAAACAAATTGAGTCGAGAAGGAAGAGAGAGTATCAGGCCTGTTTTTTAAAGCGGATCTGAGAAGGTAAAGGGTAAAATAGATAAAATAAAACTCGCGTGAATATTAATGATCAACTGTAGCTCTGGAATACTTTGAAGATCGAACCGTGGCTGAAAACAAACACAGCTGTTGCGATAATAATTGGTAAGCATGCGACAAGTATTTGTAAACAATAATGTACGCCAGATTTGGTTTTATAGAAAGAAATACTCGTTAATGTTAGGCCGAGAACTGTAACGTTTCAACGCAAAATTATAGTAACTGATCACTTACCATAAGAAACATGGCGTTGGGTTGGCTTCTTATACATACACCTGTGACGTCATCAAATCCTGTGTTAGAGAGTTTGATTGAAATCCGTTGACAGTCAAATGTCGCCGATTAATATCGGATTAACTCATACATATGTGAACAATAGCAGGGTTTCTCCGTTCAGGGTGTGTGTGTGTGAATTACATGACTGGCAATACTATGGAACATCGATATTATCTGGTGTTAATTGAACCCGACGATTTTTAGAATCAATATATTTCAATATTCAGTTTTATTTAGATGATTCAGTATACACAACTTTTTGAACGTAGCGGCGACGCTAGGGCTTTAAACTACGGTCATTGACCAAGCAACATAAGTGTTTGTAGCTTTCGAAGATTTAAACCTAATTGTTGCAAATCATAACATTCCTATCGTAACTGATATATTTATCTGTCTTGAAAGATTTGCGCTATAATCGTGTTACTATTTCGTCCTAATCTATGATAAATCAGTTTGGTCTTGTATTAATTAATGTCGTGTTAATTAATCTTGTATTAATTAATGTTGCGTTAATGCTTATTTTGTAAATAGTCTTGTATTATTTTGTAAAAGAATTCCCACAACGATTTATACAATAAATCACTATCGCAGTCATGCGGTCGGCAGATTAGACATTTCTTTACTGCGTTAATTAGTCTACAGAAGTTCTTGCTGTGTGCTATGTCGGGAATTATGTTGTAATGAGTGAAATCGTGTTTGTAATTTGCGATATGTTAATTAGAAAACTTCATAAAATATAACTTGTCATCAATTTATCTTTTCTCTCAAAAGTTTTCTCAGATCTCAAAACGTTTCTTAATTAAATGTTCGATGCCATCATGCACATACTAGCATCCAACATCTGGTATGTTTTAATTGCTAAGTCATGAAGAAAGCGTTTCTATTATTCATTTAGCCCTTTAGCTAGCCTTTTACAACTATGTATGTATTAATATGGGTAAATGCAATTTTTCGAATATGAATATATCATCTTTATAAACTGTTTCAGTGCTTCTTTTTATTTTTATGTACTTAAAGTTACAGCAATGTGTTCTGTAAACCAGTCAAGGAATCAAAAGCTGCGTTAAGTGTTTAAACGTCCGTTTAACAGCTGTTTGTGTTCCTTTCACTTTAATCTATTAATTATAAAATCCCAGCTGAATGAACTATATTTTTCATCGTTGTTAGGTGTCATTTCTCTGCCTCTCTCTCTCTCCGGATCATTATTTGCCAGCGTAATGATATGCATATGACTGTGTAGCCTACAAAGGTATTAATATAAAATGGTATCTTTTATATTTGTAATTTACAAGCATCTGCCATAGAATACTATAATTGCCTCTTAAACTGCCATGAGCTCTGACTTTTTCCTTCGTTATTTGTTTTTCTCACAGATATGGTATATATTTAATGAAATAAAATATTTCTTCTGCCTCTATGACGATCCAGAATTTGAACTTTTCGACTTAATAGTTCAGGCAATAGTTTGCAAGATTATTTAACGTATCGTAAAATACAAGAACACAGCCTGTTCCATTGTAGATCCACTGACGTTATCTTTGTACATTAATTTAAAGTCAAAGAAAGGAACACAGATGGAACGGGTTGGACTGATTGAACCTAGAAAATATATTTAGTTGTTGTTATCTAATTTTCCAGGGGAACAATACTTTAGAAAACACAGTAAATAACACAAGGAACGTTTAACTGTTTTTGATAGTGTTTTCATTTCACATGTGAAACGTCTGCAAACATTGTATCTATTGTGTCGCTAAATAGTATTTTTTTTTTCTAAAAATTAATTTTACAGATATATTTCTGTCAGCGAAGTCCATTAATCTGTGGTAATACTTTCCTTGAAATATTTGTATTCCAAAGTAGTGATTTCCTCCATCTCACATGACATTAGGACCGATATCTTTAAATATAATAAGCGTACGATTTGTTTGTCTTTTTCGGGCATTTTAACCAGTTATTATAATATGGGCGAATAACTTCATATGTATGTTCTGAAAAGTACAAGCCATTCTCAATGTTCATATTTTCCTCTACTTTTACCAGACATTATTAAATCAATGACTGTATACATCCAAATATAATTTTGGTTGTTTCTAATGACATTTTCTCTCAGTATTTAAACTTGAAATCTCAACATTTGTACTAAATCATCCAGGCAAATCTACGCAGGAACTTTCTGGAAGCGATTGATACATTTCTATGAGCAGTGCAAAATACACTTAGAATAATGTTCAATTCTAACG
The DNA here is from genome assembly GCA_016617855.1 of Megalonaias nervosa. NCBI lineage: Eukaryota > Metazoa > Mollusca > Bivalvia > Unionida > Unionidae > Megalonaias > Megalonaias nervosa. The sequence goes on from JAECUM010090809.1 coordinate 15,923, forward strand.
GTATTTTAACAGATTCAAAAAACATAATTTCATTGAATGACATTATTCTCTAAATATAGTTTAATGTCACGAAAAATCATATAACTCTAACATTCCTTTAAGATAATCTCTTAGCAGTGTAGTGACAATTACGAATGTTCATTGCACTTAATTGTTTCTGGTTTGACTTTTGGGAGGAATGGAAAAGGTATCAAGGTGTGTAAATTGTCCGTTATTTCGCTGAAAATAATTCAATATTTTAATATTTTTAAATACTGGAAAGCAAATAGCATATGCAAAATATTCAACTATTTTTCATTTATTTTAGGTCGCTACTCTACTAGCTCAAATTGACTTTTAACCTCTGTATTATTTCATTTATTATGTACAAAGTGTAGTTGCAATAAAGATAACACCATCTGATGACTTTAATTCGTATGCTGTTTTACTATGTATGCTGTATAAGTAGGCGCAGCATTCAAATATGAACTGATAATGTGTTTTTTTTTCCATTTCAGGTAGATAACTGCTTTAAACTGAAACGAAGTCCAAGCTGTCAAAATTATCTTCACTAGCTTCCAGTTGCTGCTGTCATATATTCTTTACCCGAAATCTTGTTCACAAAGGTAGCTTATATATCTTCTGCTGAGGTTATGTATTATCTAGTTTAAACCAAAACTCTATATTCACTTTGTATGCAGCTACAATATTATTTGTATTATTTAATTGTGTTAAAAAACTCTCTATTCGACGGGTTTATGAATCGTACGATAAACCATCATTAAATATTTAAAAATGTTTAATACGAATTTTGAAATCGCAATTTGTACGATCTTTCAATGAGATTTTGCAAGAGTGTTGAAGTGAAGACCAACATATATGGGAAACTCTCAAGTGGTCACTGATATATATCATGGTTTTTTTTTCCCATAGAAAACAAATTGTATTTAACTTATTAGTTCATCACAAACGGTTTCTCTATTTATCAACTTTTTTGGGCGAAAGTATTCGCCACATTCAGTTCTGAGGCCACAGACGGTAGGGACTGACCGTCATAGGTGTTGTCTCAAAGTCATCACAGTGATCTTCAAGTTGGAACATAACATTTTTATGCCAACCGATTGTAAAGTATGGTTATAAAGAAACAAGACACCAGTAAAAATCACCGTTACTATCTAAAGTGTAAGTGAACTTCAAAACTCAAGGTTATCGCTGTTTCCATATAGAATCACAACATCAGTGTCAGCATTAGTGAATGTCCTGGTCAAAAGGAAACCTTGACATATATATATATGTAGGACGATCGATACTTTTCTCCCGTCGTTTCTATCTTTGAATTAAGTTAACATCAAGTTACGCATTCTTGAATATTGAATAATTACTTCGCAAAGCAGCTCATTTAAAAAATCACGACAATTCATATACCTGATTGTGCTACAAAATTTGCCAAAAAAGAAAGAGCAGCGCCTTTCACAAGAAGATTGATCAAGCTTGCGTCGTACAATTTGATTTAGTTACTCTTTCTTTTTTAAGCAGAGTACTCAGCAATCTTCGATTTTGTATGTTCACTTAAAGCTAGAACTTTCCATGCGAGGTACTGAAGTGGAAAAGGACCAAGTTCAGATTGCATGGCATCCACCATTGTTTTCTTGCAAGTGCAATACAGACTTCCATTTAATAAAAGGCGCATAGCTCAAAATCTCTTACACAATTTAATTAAAACCGATCATACAAAATAATATGTCTGAAATTTATATCATATTCATCGCTTTTAAAGGCAAAGCAGTTTTTATAGATATCTTAGGATTCATAAGCTATATTATGTTATTTCGTCATCAGAGAGAACTTCTCGGCATATTTTGACAGACATATTGTACCCACAAATAAAGATAATAGTTGTGCTTAAGTTGAAAATTAATCTGAGAACGTAATTAACATTTCATCTTCAAATTGTCGTAAGAGATTAGATTTGCATATTTTGAATAAAAACTATCGACACCATTAATTTCTGACCATGACACAAATGGGACAGGCACATAGTACAAATGTTGCAAGAAAGGGAAATGATTTAACCTTGATCTGTATAAAGAGTTTTAAATTGATGAAACATCTAAGTGTTTTGCTGTTGGTTCTAATCTCCCGATCGACAATATGACTTTAATGTATGTGCCAAAACGATTTTACGGACTTCTGATCATGAGAAAGGGGTCTTATGTTCATGTAATCCGTGAACTTGGAACATATCCGAAACTCTGACGCAATTAGATGTCTATCAGTACACATGTAGCTATTATTTAATACATGAAAGTGAAAATAAAGAGCAGCCTCGATCAGATTGATATTTTATATTGTACGTAGGTGAAACCAAGATTGGTGAGAGCTGATAATGATGACATAAGCATATTTTCGCAATTTTACACATCAATACCAAATCAGTTTTTAAGTGTGTAGTGTTGATATTTAAGATTAATTTAGTGAGTGTTATTGTGCATTATCTTTGTTACCCTACAATATCAACTCATTAATAAAAGAGTTATTAACATAAAACGTCAATAAAGCAAACAGGCCTTAGAACACTAAGATAGTGAAGAAACATTCATATAACCAAAATTAACCTTTACATGACGCTATTCTTTAAGGAGAAAATAAAATAAAACTAATGCAAAAAAATCAAAAATAATTTCCATATTTAAGTGGATTCGTTTGAAATTGCCACACAATATTTGAAAACGAAAGCGCCTTATAAGATTAAGAAATGGGCATATAAAGCCTTTTGGAAATGGTCTTGGAGTAAATGTATTTCTTTACCCCAATATTTCTCGAAATGCAGGTTTACAAACAAAATGATTTTTTAAACGTCGTCATTCCATTCATCAATTTATTATTTTCCAACTTGATTATTGAAAAAGGCTAACACTTTCAGCATATTATCTTTACAGCCAAAAAGAAGCTGTCGATACCAAGAAGCATACAGACTACTCACTTTTCATTTCTGGAATCTAAAGCATTCTATTGCAGCATGAACTGGAGATCGAGGATGGGAGAGAAGCTGCCACTAATTAAATATTCATATATTCAGATATGCAAATGCACTTGCAAAGAACGACGGTTTTGATTGGTTGCCTAACACATTCGTTTGGAAAGAATCCCATAAACCTTCAATTCTACTTCCTGCATCCGCTTGAGCCATATTCGATTGGACGCATTTCAAAAAATTCACGAATAACGATTACTAATTAATGCATCTAAGCTACATTTTTCTTTGTTCATATATATTTACCAAGTTTGCTCATATGTGTAATAATAATTGCTGACGCTTTCATTTATTTGACATTTTTTTTAGAGCACAAATTTAGCAAACTAGTTTGTATAGACTGTTGATACATTCCTAACTGCCGACCGATTTGAATTTTCATTTCAGTCTGGTATCAAGTTTACTTTGGTTTTTGTGAATATTTGCTGAATTTATTTGATTCTGTGCTTAAATTGCCAACTTTGTTGTTAGAGTGTTTAAGTTTGATTTTACTTCGTAAGTAAAAAGATAAGTTTAGCTTGTATATCCACGTTATAATATACTAGTCAGGGTAGTGGTAGCAGTAGTACTGTTAGCTTAAAGAAAATACTAGAACTGTTTAACATTCATTTTATAAGTGTTTATACGTTTTTATAAAATATAATTCCTTTAAATAGTTGATATTTATTTCATATTAATAGTTTATTTCACTTATACTTGTCAGAATGTTGAGGAGCATTTTCATTGCAGGTGATTCCAACTTGAAGCAACTGTCTGGTATTTTGAATTTTCCCAACTTATTCCTGTTATGTATTCCTGGTGCAAAATTGGTTGGAGATATCACGGATTTTAAGTCCAAGTGTTCGATGGTGTCCGAACCCAAAAGCCTGACCTGCTGTTTCTTCATATAGATTCGAATGATGTTGGAAATGATGTGAACATATTCACAAGGTATTTTTGCTTGTCGATTTTACGTTAAAAACATGATATTATTTGCGCCCAATATTTGCAGCAGAACTATTATAAATATTTATTGTATATATCATTTATTACTTTAAGAGTAAAACTGGTTATAGTGAACATCGCCGTGACATCATAAGGCATGATCACGTGGTGGGTTCCCTGGTCTGGTTGGCAGAAAGACCATACGCTTACTCCACATTTGATTGAATACGCTTGTTCACCAGAAGTTATATATATATATATATATATATATAAAATCAAACACTGTTTAACAGTGAAATTTATTGCAGTAATCAGTGATCACAATAGGTCATTATACAAAGACATGCATTCAAAGAACTTCAAAACCAATACACCCACACCTATTTTGAAAACGAAATAAGTTTCCACAATGGAACCACGATAAGTTGTATCGGTTTGTCGTTGATAAGGAGTAAAACAGCATCAAACAATTCTGTCTCCAGCTGTTTATGCATATAATCATTTATAAACAAAGGAAATGTAAAGTTCAATGATAAGACATGGCAACAATGTGCATCACCTTCTTTTTTATTTTGCATAATGGATTTACGATGAAGATGAGACGACAAGAAACGGATAATTGTCCACATCTATTACATACTATCTCTCGGGACAAACTTTCATGGCAGTCAAATTTCTTTTATGAAAATTAACGTGTATCCAATAGCTAGGTCTCTCTGTCTGTCTGTCTCTCTCTCTGTCTCTCTGTCTCTGTCTTTTTCTCTCTGTCTCTCTCTGTCTCTGTCTGTCTGTCTGTCTCTGTCTGTCTGTCTGTCTGTCTGTCTGTCTGTCTGTCTCTCTCTCTCTCTCTCTCTCTCTCTCTCTCTCTCTCTCTCTCTCTCTCTCTCTCTCTCTCTCTCTCTCTCTATATATATATATATATATATATATATATATATATATATATATATATATATATAATGTATTCTGATATCTAAGATATACTATGAGACTTATACATTTTTCATTCAAAGGAAATGAGGCTTGCTAGTGGTATATCATTGATGGCATACATACTATACATATATTTTATTTATATCACATGCTGATACACATATTTGCCCTTTCAACAGAAAGCAGAAAGGATTGATGATGAAATTGTGTATCATTGTAAATTCATTTAGAAATTTGAATAATATATAATTTTTATCGTTCTTTCCTTACTAGCTAATGATTAATAAGTAGAAATGCATGATTAATCTATAGGCCTAGAATTAACAGCACGCAGTTCCATTGTTTATATAAGCATATTATTGCACATGGGTGGACCACTGTATAATATACCAACAGTATCCAACTGGGATATCAAATTCGTTTATACCAAAACTTTTAAAGCCATGTTACTTATATATATATATATAAGGAAAGTGACAGTCTTAATGACCTAGATTATATACCCAACATCAATAAGGGGTATACAATTAGCGCTGCCGATTCAATGGCTTAAGCTGATATTGCACTGATCGTCTTTCGTCGCCATGGTGGTTCTGCCAACCAGGGCTGTGCCAACGCTTAGTTGTGACGTCATACAGGGAATCTCCGATGTTTCCTATTGGTGAAGTCCAAATTGTGTCTCTTTTTTGAATAAGACAGGCATAATTTTCAAAAGTCCTCCAACGTAAGACACATCACCCGATATATTTGTTCTGGGGGGTGATGGGTCTTACTGCCTAACTAACAGCGCTGTGTAGCATGTGTAACGAAAGTCAAATTTTCAGGACTATCACGCACAACTGGCAAACTTTGGCTACTCGTTCCACTGTCAACCGACATCGGAACACACTATACAAGGCCGTTATTTGGGTAGTTAAGACATAGCACTAAAACAAAAACTTGTGCTATGTCTTACATTGTATGACTAAATTTTCAAGAATGTTTTTAAGTTTAGCATCCATAGTGACTAGGGCTGTTGAGTACCCAGCAAGCTACCTTTATTAACTGACAATCCCCCACCCATCTGAATAAGCGATCTTAACATCAGAGGAAGTGGAACATTAATTAATATGAGAAACTTTGGTACCATTGCATATGACTTTAACAATGCTACAGCAAAAAGTGACACCATGCATTGTGCCTAAATCTGGCCAAATGATGTCAAGATGGGAAAGAGTTATTTTGCATAGAGCTTGAGACTTGAATAAATTAACCCAGATAGCAGATGTTTCTATGTATATTTTTGTTTATATGTCCAAATGTTAGCATGTACCTGGGTGATGATTTTCTTAAATTTTCACAGCTGTAGTATTAACATATGGTTTGCATTTTTATACATTTCTTTTTGTACATTTCAGCTGTTACAGAGATTTTGTTCATCGGCTTCTGGAAACTAATCCCATGATGATGATTAGTGTGTGTGGGGTACTGCCTCGAACTACCAATAACTTTAAATCTTTGGATTGGAACTGGACTGTTTTACCACACTTACAAAGAGGATGTGCAGCACTAAATGATGGCATTATGAGGTTAAGCCGAGAATGTGAGAAGTGCCATTTTATTGACTATATAACAGTGTTTGATCAAAATATGCATTTGGCACGTGATGGACTCCATCTAATTAGAAAAGGTGCATATGTATTGAAAACAGTAATGGAGTCATTTGTTGTTGATCTTGACATGATACAGATAAATAGTGCTATTAAATTTGTATCCTCGGACCTGTGCCACACAGTTGATACCCGTATGTCTTATGCAGATATAGTAAAGCAGTTTCCACCCAGAGAGAAACTTCAGCCAATGGATCACATGCATAAGGTGATTAACATAAATTATAGGTTTGACTTAAAAGCTAAACTTGCTTTTAACATGATTACGGTCAAGTATACATATCAGTGTATGTTTTGTTAATGTCATTGGTAATTAGTTTATTTGTAAATTTTTCTTTAAATGGCATATACATCCAAGCAATCTGTCCATGTTAAATCATTATGTTATGCCCATATATATTTTATAATTCAAATTTTTATGAATTTACCAAGTTTTCTACAATTTGATTTAATCTAAACGGTCACGTGATACTGATCTTGAATTTTTTACGCATCTTTAAATTGACTACTTTTGGTTCTCTTTTTCCAGGTCATTTGATGTAATGTTTTATCAATATCAATGCCTTACACCCTAATAATAACAACAACATGCGCCGGCATGAACTACTATCACATGAACTATCATGACACTCTATCCTATAGTACTGTTTAAAGATTTGATGACTCTTTGCTAGCAAAGATCTGGTTGTGTATTCTGTTACATTTAAGAGGCTAATGAAAGAAAACTCCGATCTTCGTAAAAGTGAATGTTTTGTTGATAAACTCTGCTGACCTGATGACAAAATTGAAGTAAAGTGGAATTATTCAGATTAAATGATCATGGTTGGGTATTTATCAATGTGTACATTTTGCCTAATCACTCACAAAGTTAGCATAATATCCATCAATAAATACCCAACCATGACATTTTAACCCTGTATTAAAAAATGTCGAATTCAGTGTTGTCATTTTAAAGTGACATGTAAAATTATTGATGTTCTGTATGATTTACTTAACAATGATTTGACAGACCAATTTACCGATATATTTTTTTAAATGTCTTTACATACACTGATAATGTTTTTGTATTTATTTCATTAAAGGAGAGCCACATTTTGATGGGAAAACCATTTATTCCCAAATTCAGAGGGTATAAACGAGTACCTGTTTCAAGAAGAGTAAAAAAAGGTATGAGCATGGTGATATGGATAATTTGAAAAAAAAATGTCATTTAATGCAAGATATAATACTCCCCCCCCCCCCCGTTGTTTTCTTTTACATCTGTCCATTTGTCACACTTTCGTCTCAAGGCCATAATTCTTAAATACATATGTTTTCGATAAAATCAGGTTTAGTTATTCATCCTGACACGGTTGATAGTGGCTTACTGATTGCAGCCATTTACATCTACTATTAGTGATATATGAGGTCTGAGGTCAAAATTAGGCTTATCCTTGACATGTCCATTTACATTTTTTTCAACAACTCGTATGTTTTGAATTATATTTTCTATAATGTTTTTTACATTGTCCTGGCTGTGTCACATGCCAGTTAAAGCTCTGGATATACATGTTACTCTTCATGGTTGGAAGTCAAAGGTTAGGTTACACCTACCACAGGCTTGTCCGGTCTTTGACTTTTGAATGACTTCTGGGTTTTCACAAAGTTTGTATTCATATGAAACAAAGGCGTATGTCATATCTACACCTGCCCAGAAATTGGGATGGTCATGGTCACATCTGTTGTTCATAGATCAAAATTAGTCTATTCTAGTTTTATCTGGGCTGTAACATTCTTTGCCATACTGTTTCAATGCGTAGTAGTTTTGCAGCAATATTTAGAAGAATTGTTTCTGATCAAACTGCTTTTTTGACACATACTAATTTGAGCTATGCATGACCTCTTTCCATTTTTGTTTGCTGTAAGGTCATAGTGTAAATCAACTGTACCACTGGTACAGGCTGTAACTGTTGTAAGACTTGTGGGTTTTAAAAATATTGGTTTTAATTATTCATATCTGCATTGCTATTGGCTATGTAAACTCACACCCAGAAACTTTGGAATGCCAAGGTTGGAGGTATGGTTCATGGGTTCAAATAGGCCTAATGCAGCTTTGTCTTGGCTCAAAGTTTGAAAGTCTTGTTAATTTTCTAAAATATTTGGTGACATTTTTCATATCAATAGATTGGTGTCATGTACACTCCCTCTCCAATAAATGAAGGTCAAGGTCTCATAGTTAATACATCAGACTTGGTGGTATAGGCTTGTCTGTAAAAGTTTGCCTAATGAGTGTTGTCCAGGATATGATTTTGACACTGTTAGCCTCAATGACTGATTGGTTTCAATGATTTTCCTTACAAGCTTAACCAGCTAAGTTAGTGTTAAAAATGGCATTAAACCTCAGTTCCACCACTATTATCATTGGCTTGGAACCTAGAAAATGTGGTTGTTGGAGGAGATATTTTTATTTATGATTAAATATAGTTTGCTTTGAAACAGTTTATAAGTAAATGATCATTCCTAGCAGTTCAGTAGATTTTATAAAATGTTCATAGTTGTCTTCTGATGTCTTGTTTTCATAAGTTAGGTTCCACAGTTTAGACCGATATATCATTCTTCTTATGCTCACATGAATCACTTTCACCCCTGCTGAACATTTCTTGTGTTTTTATTATAAATGACACTTTTTTCAGTCTCATGCAACTAAACCTTGTTCTCAGAAAAGGTTTGTTGTTCTCATGCTTTCTTTATGTTGATTCCCTTTGATATTTCAAATTTTTTATATCTTATTTCTGTTCATTGTGTACATTTACAACTGCAGTGATTCAAGGGAGATGAATTGTAAGTCAATCGTCACGTTATAGTATATCATTATTCAATTTACAAAAGAGAAGGAAACAGTATAGTGATGTGACTGATACGGTTCTTCTTTCTAAAATTACTAATTATTAATCAGTCCTGAGAAAATTGTTATATTTCAGTGTGCATCATGATCTGAATTGGTTTCTTTTCTTGTTTCCATTGTCTTGAAGAATGTACACACATGTCAGACATGAAAGTTGTTCTATTGTTCATTGTTCATACTAACAATAACTTTTTTTTAACACCCACTGGTCCAAAACCCATGACCAGCAAAAGTGTCTGTCAAACCATAAACAAGAATATGTACAACACACATCCAGTGCGATTAAATTTCTAACAAAAGTATTACAATCTTATTTGGGTACCTGTGGGTATTTATGGAAGCCAATGGGTTTCCAAAACTTTGCAAGGACTGATAACTTTACATTTATTGTATAATTTATAACCTAGTAAATGCTATACCTTTTTCGTCAATGCTTCCTTGTTTACCTTCATTTTGAACATTCATTATTCAAACAATGATGTCATTTTATACAACTATTGGTTGACTGATTTAATAATTGATTTTTATTTTGCCAAAATTTGAGATGAAACCTAAGAATTACAATATTCAGCCATCTTGGAATTTAAGGTCTGGTACTGTTCATGCAATCTATTTTGCAGGGCCATGCTGAGCTTGATGTTTTGCTTCCTAAATTTCCTCTATAAAGTTCTTCTTCATGGAAAGTGTATGATGCTTCGATGTACAGTTACTACTTACCAATTATGGAATTTTCAGATGAATCATATATCGTATTTAAGACAGGAACCTAGTCTGCATGTATATGTATGCATGCTAATAATGCAGCCGTTTACTTGTTTAAAACCAAAAATTGAGCATTAATTATGTATTTTTATTCAAGTTTATCAAATTTGCATGTGTTTATTAATACGTACATTATGTGTGTATGGACTGTTACAGACTATTTTAACTTGGATAAATGCAGCTTCAGTTTACATATTTCGCTGTTACTGATTAATATTGTTATTGGTCTCTTGCTTTTCCTTTTTCTCAGCGATTTCTTACTTGAGCAGGAAAATATTGATACATGATGTCAGGGCCGGATTAAGGCCTTTGGGGATCCTGGGCACAGCCAACAAAGGGGCCCATAGCTATCCCGCCTTGTCTATAGATATGGTTACAGTATTATTAACAACACTGCCAGTGAAATCAGACGATAATATACTGGGCTCCTTGAGCCTCGGGGGACCTGGGCACGTTGCTCACTTTGCCTTATTGATACTCCGGCCCTGCATGATGTTAACATTGCCTGATAGTTCTTTACTGATAGGTGTCAAGCTGGATTTTTTACAATATGATTATTAAGCCATATAAGAACTTTAGGGATTCTGTACTGAACATAGATATCCACATAGATTGATAATGCCCTATTCATTTCTGCATGGAGAAAACTGACGGTGATAGCAATATCAATGTATCTTACACTTTTTACGTAAACTGTATATTTCAAAATGGTTATATTAATGGAAATTACATTTCTTTGTGTCTTTGTTTCACAGTAATTATTTTTTTAGATCAGCGTAAATATTCTTCACCACATTACACCCATTACAGCCTATGTGTGCAGCCATTATTATAATATTTTTTCTCATTTTCTTAGTTTTCATTTTTTTTCTCTTGAAAGACATGTACTTATTTTGACAGTTATAATTCCAGAGACATCTTTACATTGTCATTTATTCAACTATATCGAGTGTCCTTTTCTTTTGTATCAATAGTTACTGCTGATACTCTGAGTAACTTTAGTCTATTCTTTTGTATTGTCAGTAAGAGAACTCTTTAAATGTGTTCACTGATGTATGCCTTCATTTTATGCAGATTAGAGCAGCATGAGATATTAGTGAATGTCAGTGTGGATGTTGCTGTAATATTGCCACCAACAGCTATTCATTACATATACAAGGTAAATGTTTAGTATTGAGGTATAATTGTTTCACTCTGAAAGATTCTTTTAAAGTAATAATGTAAGAAAAGACTAGGGGATTGGGGTATAATAGTTCATTGTTGTAACTGCAGTGAAAGTAATGTCTGTTATGAAAATGTACTTGTTGAAAAAGTAATGATAATGTGGTAAATAGCAAGGCAGTTATGTATACAATTGATTTAGATGTAAATGATGTTGTAGGCAACTAGTACATCTGACCATGTTAATGTCGACAATTTATTTGTTTCCATTTTGTGTCATTTATTGCCATGATATAAAGTTTTAATTTTCAGGATCGATACATTCATGCTGCCATGACACACCAGAAGCCAAAATTTAAAAGATTCATCCAGAAAATCACCCCTGCAAAGGTAAGTAGAAAATATAAATAAGTTTTTTGATCTTTATATTAGAATTCAGAATATTGCTTTATGGCTATTGCTTTTACAGATGACCAGTAAAGTAATAATCTGATCATTAGATTTTATCAATTTTTCCATCTCTGTTCCATAAACAAAATATCATAAATACTAATCTATTATTAAAAGAATGCAGCATGGTTAACATTTATGTATTTTGTTTTTCCAGTAACATTATTACTGATGAGACTGTAACTTTATGTTAGGTATTCTGCTGTCCTGAGTGTCCTATGAAATGCATTAAGGAAGATTTTCTTTTGAACCATTACTTGTGCAGACATGTTCCTCATAGAAAGAAAATGGAGATCATTTGTATGGTTTTTGAAATATTTATGCCAATGTCTGAAATAACTGTTCAAAAATTAACCCAATAAATTTGTTTCTTGTTGGAAAAACTAATTGCCATAAAGTTTTAGTGTTACATATTTCTTGCTTTAAACTCATAAATTCTGTGATATAAAGTTGCATTTCTTGCATTTTGCAGTATATATTCACAAGTATTGTTTTTTCCTAAAGTTCTACATGGTTCAGCTTTTTGTTCCCTCTGTCTAAGCCTTTTGTCAATAGAAATTAAATCAGTTATTCCTTTCCAGGCAAGGATGATTCATTGAAACGATACCGTATGAAGGTATGATCTATATTTGTTTCTCTTTATATAAAAATGTGAACTAAATAATTTTTATATTTATCTGTACTAAGATTTAATGGGGTTTTTATGCGTTATGGCAGCCATCACTAGTTTTGAATGAGGACAACTTTCTACTGCTTTGTTTTGTTCTTCCTGAAAAAGTCACATTACTAATTCATTGTGTACATTTTTTAAATTAATGTTCAATGACGTGTGCTGTTTGCACACACACGCACACACACACACGCACACACACACACACACACACACACACACACACACACATATATATATATATATATATATATATATATATATATATATATATAGATAGTTATAGTTATAGTTATAGTTATAGTTATTTCAGATTGATACATAAAGGTGACTCAGATAAAATTGTCTTCATGTTCTAAAGTTTCTTTACTAACGTCTTGAAACAGATATAAAATTAAGTTTCATTCTTGTTTCATGTGAATAATATATGTATAAATTAAAATTATCTTGCAACAGAATCAGGGTACAATTGTCATTAGTTATGAGCTGTGTTTGAATAGCTATTTAATACTTGTATTGGTCTATTTATAAAATGCTGAAGGCCCTCAAGCATTTGTTTTGTACAGAATTTACATTTTTACAGGATGAGATACATACTTGCCAGGCATCCAGTCACAGAACCTCCGTAACTAATAGCGATTTTTGTGCATTGTATGTTCCTGGAAAGCAGTTATTTGGTAAATGGTTATTTCAGTATTACGTTATGTATCTGGTCTATTTGCAATCAACCATCTCTCTCACTTTCTGTATATTTATTGGTGTGCATATTTGTATGTATATTTTTATATTGATAGCCTAATGTGCCCTTTTCTTAAGTAAGACTGCTGTACAAAAGGTGTAAACCGGAACTTTAATGTGTGACTTATTCGTTTTCCTTTTATTTAATATAAACATTACTTTCTGTCATTTCCAACAGATGATTCCACAGTTCTTTTTCAATAAGTCATGAATAATGTCCACTCAGAGGAGATCAGTTGTGTGTATTTAATGGATCCGATAGCATATATCATCAGTGATGGTCATTTTCTTCTCAGAGAAAACCAGTGTATTACAATATAATAATGACACTAGCTTTTGAAATAAGTGCATTGCTAACATGTAATCTTTGCTTTGCAGCCCCTCGCCATTGATTAAATATGTACCTTTTATATGCATCCCTAATTCCTCAGCAATCAAACTGATGCCATGACATATGTGTCATCACCTTGAATAAGGATATTACATGTTATTAAATGTGTGCTTTGTTCATTAAGTATTAAATGTATCTTCCTTATCATTTGATAGGCATAAAATATGAAGATAGAGACCAAGGTGACCCATCAGTGTTGTCTACCTGTATGTCATTTGTGAAAAGAATTGCTGCATTTTGTTGGAAGAACTTTCCAAAAATGAAACTGATTCTTTCTCGTGATGTTGAAGAAAATCCTGGACCTCCGGTGGTGTTTTTTATATTGCCATCTACACCTTTGTGTACACTTTTTTTTTCTCCCTTGTGTTCATAAGGCGCATATTAAAAATTATCATCTGAGGCAGTGATATGTATATAATTAATACATGGAATATTTATCAAGCAGAAATAAGTAATACAAACTATCTAATCAGCAAATATAACTGGCAGTAGTGTTTCGAGTCAGAATTGTGACAGTTTCTTTGCAATGTGAATGATCATGAAAAACCAAATTTAACTGCCAGTGTTTCAGTAATTTTTCATTCAGACCATAGATAGACCATATTAGCAATTTAACTTCATGTTTTTTCTGCTTTTCTTGTTTATATTCATACATTTTTAAGTTATGTAAATACTTGCAAAGATAGGCTCATTTTGTTTTAGCAGTATGAATTTCTTTGCATTGGTGCAGTATTTTAATTCCCCATATCATGTCCTACTCTTCTAATTACAAGACGTCATGGTGATGATCTTATTTTTGGTTACGTCATCTCTCTAGATTCATTGTTCCTGGGAATCTTGTACAGAAACATTCCAAACAGTGCAGCTTTTAGGACAGCATGTAATCGGTCATATTCATCCAGGCATGTTATGTCAATGGAAAGACTGTGTTTTCACATGTAGTGAAGGAAACGAGTTGGAAACACACGTATTAAAACACATTTATTTAGTAAGTAATAGGAAATTGAATAATAGTTAATTTTGTTTATTTTGGTGAAGCATTTGTATGGCTGTATCATGCTGTTTATGCGTTTCTGTGTTTACATGTGTATTATAAAGTGTGATTCAATTACTGTCAGATATGTATTGTCAGGTTCAGGTATAATGTTGTCCTTTAAACAATAATACTGCACTGAAACCTTTGAAAATGCAAATCACATGTTACAATCAGCACAAGATGAAGACCTCACAAAGAAATCGAAGTAGGGCTGTGAAAATTATTTCTCTTAGGACAGTCTACTGCGGCAGGTAACAGTATTTTGGTCATTTTGAAGACATGAACATTAATTATAGTAACTTTGTAATTTAAATATTAATTGCTTCATTGTTTAAATTGCACTTACTTGGCTGAACTATTGTGTGTACTGTTTATCATATTAAAATAATGCTGTCCATAGCATCAGTTACAGCAAATTAATTTCGGTGGTTGCTAACAATTATAGAAGAACCTATATATGTACCTTGTTTTTTATTCACTGTTACTGAAATCACATTTGTTGTATTTTTTTCAGGCCTTCTGTGTACTCAATAAGATTATCATATGAGTATTTCTTGGAGAACACTTGCAAGTTCAGAATATATTTTGCTTTGCACTTCTTTATGTGCTGTTTTCTGTAACCGACATGATATGAAAGGTTCTGTTATAATCAAAAACTTATTTGAAACATTTTAATAGTTTCAATTTTATCACTTTTGCAGAAGCAGTTTTCTTTTCATTCCATTGAAGAATGGGACCAAGCTTTACCTCTAGGACAGTTATCAAAAATAACTACCGATCTGCATTTATGTCCAATGCCATTGGTGAGATATTAAAATTATTGTCATTAGAAATGTGTCTTGAAAGTAAATGATACATGGTTTTGGCTCACTACGAGTTTTGTCCATAACCTAACTTACAATACGATATCAGTTATCCATATTGTATGCTATAAGTTAAACATATTATTTTTATATTTTTCATGATGTAGAGTTACCTTTCATTAGTCTGCGACATTGGAATGTGAGTCAGTTAATATTGAAATCATTTTATTTTTCAGTTGACATTTAATGATAGAAGTTTTGTTTCGTTTTTTATTTTACTTTAAATACTTACTTAAAATAATTTATTCAGTTCCAATATTTCGTCCTCTTACATATATTAAATATTCTTATATGCAAAACAAGCAGTTATTATTGAAGTGTTTACAACAAAATCTCACTTGAGGTAGAGTTGCAGTATATTGTGGTAATCACATTATTACTGTGGTATACTTTGTTACTTTTTTTATTTTTGAGGTAACCAACTTGACATTGTATCACATTTAACAACTTTGCTTTTCATAAGTAACAGGCTTTGTGTAATGTCTCACAAACATGACAGTTTATATAGTTTCCTAAAAAGTAAGGTCATTTGATATATTGTTGATGAGAACAAAGACCCTATAAAATATTATGTATTAATGATATTCAAGATTTTTTTATATACAATTCACTCTTTTTCTGTCTACAGCGATCCAAGCCTATCTCATTTTACTTAATGCCACACAATATCCATACACAATTGAACATCACAACAAATACTTATCTATGCTAAACTGTAATGCTCAGGAATTTGATAAGCAAACTGCAGAATTTACATCCAGGAGGCTACTTCTGGGAGAAAACTGGACAACAGATGACAATATAGAAGTTATATCTCTCGTGTCCAATTCTTTGCTGCAGGAAACCTCATTACATCCTCCAGATAGTAACAATAAAAATGTATCCAGGAAACGAAAATTTGATTTATCAGAAGTTAGGAGTGTGAAAACTGTGCTTACAACCAATTTGGAAAAATGCCAGAAAGCCATTTGCATTGAGCATGATATTATCACTCAGTTGATGGAGTGCCATCTCATGGATTCAAAGAACAAGCAGCTTCAACAGTTTGATGATGTTGCTATACATATGTCCACATTTCCTAATTGTAGTGAGGGAGTTTTCGTATTTACTTTATTTAAAATTTCAGCTGAGAGCAGTGAAGTACCTGTTTATTATATGCGATACCTTGAATCAGGATATTATACAAATTTTATCGTGGAAAAGTTTTCCAATTTAATATGTGAGAAATTTACTATCTCAAAAGAATCACTTTTCTTGTGTGACACTGCCACTGTTGAAGATAAAAAAGGGTTTCACAGAGGAAGATGAAAGGCTCACATAAAAGTCGTATCAGACCAGATAAAATGTATAAATATAATTTGAGTAATTTGAAGGAAAGAAAATTTCAGCTGGCACAACATGCTGAAAATTTCACCAACTTCGATTTATCTTCCGTTTTGTTCTTACCATTCGCAAAGGATTCACCGTTAAAATCAGCACGAAGGAATTCGATGCTTGTTACATGTCCTGTGACATTGACATGTTGACGACGTCTGACATTCGCGATATCATATGTCATTATCTCGAGAACAGAATTGTAGGTCATTTGGAGAAATCTTCAGTAGACTTTTTAAAAAAGTTTTGCTTCTGTTGATTCTTTATATGAACAAAGTATGATGCTTAATTTGTTATCAAATGACCATGGAACTGACATAATACAATTTCGGTATCGCTTTTCTATATGGTCTAGTGCTAAATCATTAAGGAACAAGGTGCTTTATCTTTACAAGAACAAACAGTTTGGTGAATTATTCAGACTGTATAGGGACCTTTTCCCTGAAAATGATCACAATAATATTGCCTATGAATACATTGTGTATCATGCTGAACCTGTGCCAAAACGTAGGAAAATGACTGCACCACGTGGAAAGATTGTGACAGCAGAAATGCAATTGAAAACTGTAGACATAAAGAATGAAAATGTAATGAAAGATATAAGTATCTACGATAATTTCAAGAAACAATTACTTGAATATGGAGATTTAGTTATACAGGTTTTTGATGAGCACAAATTAATTGCCATCATTAATGACTATGAAGATGAAACAGGAGAATTCAGGAAATCTGATTATGTGAAGACGACAAGGGAGCGGTTAGAAAATGGGACTTTCTACACTTGTACCTGTCGAATTTATCGCACTCTTCTAGAATGTTTCAGTGATAGAGAACAAGAACAGTATTATGCCTTGGATATAAATGGTATAAAGTGCATGCATTGTCGAAAAATAAAAGATGAAATTTTTCCAAATATTGAAAGGGAACAAAATGCAGCAATCACAAACATACAATCAGTGATACAGAGAAGTCTATCATTCAAAGATATGAAGGTGGTAAAGTTGTCTTCTTGCCGTCCAAACACAAAGAAAAATTAAGTCTTGCATGATGGTGAAATTTCATTTGTACACTTAGCCTTCAGTGCCCGTGTTCAGCGTGACATAATTTCCTGTACAAATGGTTTCTGCAGAAGTAGAAAAGGATTCAAAAGAAATGTAGATCTGCTCACAAAGGGAGGTAACCTATGTAATCATTTGATGGAACTAAAAAATGTACCTCAGTATTGGATGGAGTTTTCAAATTGTTTACCTATCGATACAGCTGATGATATGCAAACTGAAGCCATTCCTGATAGTATTGATGTTGAAATGAATATTGAAAACCAGTTTGCTACAGTAAATGACTCGAATTTTAATGTTGATGATGGTCTTTGGTCCCTTCCTTGCATAGGTAAACATTCAGCACGAAATCAGCAAGATTCAAAATTGGCCAAGAACATAAGGGAAAGATACATTTGGATCACTTCAGACTTTAACAATATCGAAAATGGTTGTGTAAAAGGACCCGACCTTGTGAATGAGATACCAGTTTCCATGTCAGTGCGGTGCAGGGTGGACTGATTTAGATCATTTAAATGGTAAAACTGTTTCTGATCGCACATTGACCATTTACACAAAAATCGCATCAGTGCTGTGTAGAGTTTTCACACGAATATGTGTTAATACTGAATCACCATGCATACTGAAATGGGATGAAGGACATTCGCTGTGCATTCATGCTGCTACGAGGAATACTGCTGCAGGTGATGAGATAGGTTGGGCATTTGTAAACCAGGTCTTAGGATCTAAAGTGACATTTTCTTCATTTTGTGACCTTAAAACTAAAGATTACCATGAATCAAATCCAGATTTCCGTTCATTCATGGATCGAGGAGTATTTCTTAAATGGTTTTCAGCTGGGCTTCAAGCATGAAGTTAGATTTCAGAAAACCCTGTCCAGTTTGTAGGTTTGCCCAAAGCAGCTTGCATGTGATGGAACTAAAGTTGGAGTTGGCTTTCGCAATGCTAATTTTGAGGAAATAAGCAAGCCAGATGACCCTAATGACATCTTGCCAACACTGCACAGAAGAATGACTAGATGTATCCTTCCTGACAGGCCGGGCATTAATAAAGATGAATTGAAACAAGCCTCTGAACATTTGCATTACATAAGCAGAGCAATTTTAAATGAAATACCACAGCAGGAGATTTTGCCACAGGAAGAACAATTGAACAAAAATACTTTACTTTTGTCTTTGTTACGTGATTCAGTTCAGCCGGTTTTCAGGCGATTTCTTGCACACATGTCAGAGGTTGAAAATAGTGTACCAGATGAAAATATTGCTTTTGCTAATATTGTTGAAATGTTGTCTACAAAAGTTCCTGTCATCAGTTTGATCCCTCATGCATACTTAGATTGCGTTATAGAACTTTTAGATCATATCACAGGAAAAGAAGTTAATAACAGTGGAGATCTTTTCTTCAATAGAAAAATGCATGAAATGCGTGAATATTCACCAGAAATAAGAGATTTGATTGGTACGTCAATGCCTGGCAACATTAATGAGAACGGTGAAAATTGTATACGCCAAGATGCAGTTGATTTCATTCGCTTTTTAATAAAACAAGTTAGTGATATGAATGTAACTCCAGCTGAACCTGCCATGCTACAGTTTGGTACATATAATCCTCCTAAGTTGGGGAGAGAATACTATTTTTCTGAGTCGGGAAAGAAAGTACGTTCAGTCAGAAACGTTTCTATTGATTGTGAAAGGAAAACAACATTGGCTTATGACGATCCACCATTAGAGCATGATCGATGTGAAAAATATTTCTCAAAAGCTCATATTTCCGCAACAGGAACTTCAACTTTATTTCTTTTGTTCTGCCTTAATCATGGACATTGTTACGGATTTCAGATGACAAATGCCGAAGGACGTAAAGACCCGTCAGCATCAATGTACTCCCACTTGCAAACTCCACCAAAGGATATAGTTTATGAGTTTGCTTGTAATCTCCATGAGTATTGCTTAAATCGAGAAAGTGGCTTCTATAGAGATGTTAGATTCTTCCATGACATTTTCCATGGTTTTGCTCACAAATGTTCCTGTGCGTATCAGTCATCAAGACTAATTGGATTTGACTCGGTAAATTCTGAAATATGCGAACAATTTAACAGTTTCATTCAGTGTATTAAATCATCGGCTCGTCAAATTACCCAAGAATTTTTTGCTTCTACTTGCAATTTTTCATACACGAATGGAATGAGAGAAAAAGAGAAACGTATCAAAAGCAAATGACTGTTGCTTTAACTGGAGTTTAAATGTATTTTATAGATCATTGTAACACTTGGATATTCTTAAACGATTTGCTTCATTCCATTTGGTTTCAGTTGTTACCATTTCTGGGTTCATTATTACAGTTGAGGGAATAATTATTCCTCCAAGTTTCGATGTGAATGATAGTAACAATATATGATATGATGCTATACAGAAAATTTTTTGAGGAATTATTATATAGGGGTACTTCTTTGCTACAAAACTGGTCATTTTAAATTCTTCTTATAATTCATGTTATATTGTTATGTTAAAAATGAATAGAAGCAAGATTCAGGTGAAGGTTGAAAAAGCATCTGAACGTTCCAAATTGGTACTTTTGTCGACATTTCAAAGAACTTTATAAAATATTTAATTTCTTTACTACATTTAAAATGAACTTACCTTACTTTCTACCTCATATCATTAAGCAATGAACACATTCTGCATTTTCCAATCTCAAATGTTTTTTGAAAATATTTATTAAAATTTAAATAGAATTGTTTAAAGTACATTAAAATTAAAATCACAACTTAGTACATTTTTAAACAGCTCTATAATTTCATTTTTGACTGCATTTGTAATGTTTTTCATCCAGTGGTAAACATATATATCCAATTGCTTTGTTTAAAAAATCATGTGCATTTTCAAGAGTCAAACGCTGCTCTCAGCATCACTTTCTAGACACATGCACCTCACATTTCCATTCGTTTTGGGGTTACTTAAGTTATTCCTTGCTGTGGTCCAGCAATAACTGATAATTTGAAGTTGTGAATTGCAGTAGGTATTATAATACAGTCCTTTCATGTTACAGTTTGTATACTTTAAGTAATTAACTTTGCCTGACATCATGATTAGTTATCATTTTAAAATATTTCGCACCTCATTTACTCTTTACATATTATATACACTTAATGAATTGTCTTGGGTTATTTTCTTGATTGTTAACTGACACAGAAGTTGTGCATATCAATCAACCGAAAACTTAATAGAGAGTCATAAATCTCTTCAGTTATTCTTGATGTAATAAATTTGATAACTGTTCTTATTCATAATAATTCCGTAGGTTGGAAAGCTTGTTTTCTTTTCTTCTGTTCTTCTGCCTACTAATAATAGTGCACCCGTACGATAACTCCTGCCGGTCAGAAAGACATGTTAATAACAGTGATTTTCACTGCTCATCTCCTTAAACTGCAGGTATACTGTACAGTATTAGCTTTTTTCCCTTCCCTTCATAATGCTATTTAGTCAGTAATTCTTTCATTAACCCCAAACTTTTATGTACATTTCATTCCATTCAGTACATGGATCTTAATTTCGCTTTATTATGATATTCTGTCCACTTGTGAAAGTGACCAGAGCTGTTTAACTTTGCATGACATCATGACGAGTAATCATTTTAAAATATTTTTTCACCTCTCTTCCTCCGCTTATTTCTTTTACTTCATTGTTAATACTTGAGCTCAAATGCTGCGACATCTGCTTTGTCTTTTTCGTCAGTCGAAATTGAGTATTGCATTAGATCCAATTCTATGACATATATTTAGGATAATAGACATCATTCTTTGATAAACAGTTCTACCATGACTTTTTTACCAACTACATTGAAGAAAAAAGTAACCTCTCTTCCTGTTGTATTTCTTTTACTTCATTGTTCCTTCATTAACGCAAATGCTTCCGCATCTCCTGTCTTTTGCAGTAATTGAAATTTGTTATTGCATTATGTGCTGTTTATGACATGTATTTATGATAATATACCTCATTCTTTGGATATAAATTTCTACCATTGATTTTTCTGACCCACATTAAAGTGCACCACTCACACTGAAGTACAAACTACCATTGTCAATGGGAATGTTTAAAATCGTTAGCTATTATGATTACACTTTCCACTTTGATCACTTGCAGGTATTGCCTGTTGTGGTGGTGATAATGCCCTGCCTATAAAATGATCCTTCCAAGGTGTATTATTCATTACACGTTTGGAATCTAGTCATTTGAAGTTTCTTTTATGCAAGTCTTTGAAGCCTAATATGATGACATGAAAGTTCAAAAGACTTGTAACATTCAGTTGATACTTGAATATAGGGGTTGATAATTTTTTAAATATCTTCTCTATTCCAGCATCTTCAGTCTGTTGCTTTTATGTCTTATTCCTTGTTAGGAATACTTGAAAATCTACGCATTGTATAATATTTCTATGGTAATTGGAGTTTTTTTTATAGAAGTGAGATTTAGAATAGTCATTGTAATATAGTATTTGAGTTGTTTCTTTTTAAAATATATAACGTTTTCATTCCACATTTCCTGTTTTTGTGCATTAAACCAAGCATGATAAAATGGCCTATTCTGCACAATTGATACCAATTTATAACGTACAAAATGTTTTAAATATTTTCCTCCCGCTATATTTTATTATACATTTCTCTTTTAGTACCCTAATATTAGGATTGCTGCCAGATCTTAGCTTTACTTGAAACAAATCTTCATTTATATGAGATTTATGATTTGTACTGAGAATACTATTCATTTCGTAATAGTAAACAAGTTTTAATGTTATGTTAATATTGAAGAGTAGAATACTGATCTCAGTTTTGAGTTTTTAGAGATGAATTGCACAATTACCATTTTGATTTGTTTAAGCTACTGCTTCCTATTTTCATTAGGTTTTAGCAAGAATTATAAATGTATTGTTTTGTGGAAATTTCAGTTAATGCACATTAAAAAGTGATAAACACTAGTACATAGCATTATATTTAATTCTAAATTCAATACAGAATTTAATATTGTCTGAGAGAGAGAGAGAGAGAGAGAGAGAGAGAGAGAGAGAGAGAGAGAGAGAGAGAGAGAGAGAGAGAGAGAGAGAGAGAGAGAGAGAGAGTATTTATTGCAATAGATAGTTTTATTAATATGGTATTGGATATATATGATAATCAAAGAATACAAGATGCAATTAATATTTTGAAATACAGGGTTTTGAATAAGATTAATATTTCTCATCAGGAAATAATTATACTTACAAATTATATGCACTTAATGCAGTTATTTTCCTGATTGTTACCTGTCACAAGGATTGTGTATATTAATAAACATAAAACTTAAGAGAGTCAGAAATCTATTCAGTTCTTTTATGTAATAAATATGATTTTTAAAGAAAATGGGGGGGGGGGGCGGGGAAGGGCTCAAATATTAAGACTAGAGTGCCTGGAAGTTAACTCCTGCTGGACAGAACGACATGTTAATAACATGTTAGTTTTTTTCACTGCTCAGCTCCTTAAACTGCAGGTAGACGGCACAGTATTGGCTTTTTCCCCTTCCTTTCATAATGGTATATAATCAGTAATTCTTTCATTAACCCCATACTTATATGTACATTTCATTCCATTCAACACATGGGTCTTACATTTCATTGACTATGATATGATGTCCACTTGTGAAATTGACCAGAGCTATTACCCCTTAGGATAATGACGTACTGATGTTTCATTTTTATATCATCAGTTGTCATATATTGTATTGGGTTTTAGTTAAACGCACCAAACATCATCATTTGTACCTTTGAAATACTTTTTTTATATTGTTATTTGAAATGAATTATTGCTGTATCCATTCTTACTAAATTGTGAATGTTTTTCAAAATACTTTTGTGCTATTCTTATATCTGAGAATATATAATACAAGTTTCCCAACTAACAGTTTATTTATCTTTGTCTCTCTGTCTCTCTGTCTCTGTCTCTCTGTCTCTCTCTCTCTCTCTCTCTCTCTCTCTCTCTCTCTCTCTTGTGCTCACTAAACTTTGAGAGTGTGTAGTGTATGCGGGGTCTTGTTCGTTCTAGTGTATGTGTACACTGGTGTTTAGTTATTATGTGTATTACCCAGAAAAAAACACGTATTGACACCATCCTCTCCACCAATTCAATTGCATTTAAGTAAATATCTGGTCACGTCTTGATAGTGATAGGGAACGCAAACAACCACGTTATGAAAAGAAGGACTGTTGTTCTCCAACATGTTCTCATATCCTTAATTAGCGACTACCAGTCCACCGATGCAAGGGGCATAAAAACGCCGGTTACTTTTCTAGGCGCAAATAAAAGGTGCTGCTAATCTCAAGGTCTAAACCCATGTACACCAAGCATTTACTAATTCTCCTATAAGTATTTATTTTAATTTTTTCAATAGAATAATGTCTTCAATAAAATCATTAAACATTCTATCATAACTAATATCAATTCAATCCGCATCTGATCAATAAGGTATTTGCAATTTCCAATCTTCATACATACACTCACGCGCACACAGTGATTTTCGTGCTTGTCCAATATATATATATATATATATATATATATATATATATATATATATATATATATAAACAATGCTGTCATTTTATGGACAAGATCTTATTCCTGAGTCCTGAGTGTGTTGAAGATATTAGCAGAAGACAAAGTCCAATGGTCATTACCTTGACATTACATTTATTCCAATAAACTGTTGGTAGGAATTAGCAACTTTAGAGTGCTTGACATTTTATATAAGAAAAACTAAGCAATCTTATAACTGGCGTAAACAACACGGAGAATGAAGACTCGTACTTGCCCTATTCTCGATACATTGGTTAAATGTTGGTTGCATGTGATTAACTTTGATAACAAAGTTATTTTTCTCCGACATAGTAAACGTCTTACAAGCAAATATATAAATGTCTCGTAAAACTCCGATGATCCGTCCGCTCACGATAACACCACTCACTTCACGCCATAGAAGGTGCTGTAGGGCTCAGACAGACAGACGAACCATATTTACAAGAGTTTTACCAAGGCCGATCTAGGAAAGCAAACAGAATGAACAAATCCCCAAGACATACCTAGATACTGAGAAAATAGCTAATTCATAGATAACCGTAATCCTAACCTTAAATGACACAACTCCTTTTTCCTCCAAAACCTCTGGACAGATTTTCATTAACCAAATATCTATGTAAAGGGCCTAAGAAGCACGTTTTGTAGTGAAAACTGCATCCAAATCGCCCAGTCCGTCCCGCCGTTATTACAAAATAAAACATCAATCCTAACCTAACCCACAAGAATCCACATTTGTCCTCGACCCATTTTCACCAAAGAGTTATCGTTGGATTACTATCCTCATTAAACATCTTTTGACCTAGAGTAGTTCCAGCCTAGATGTCACATTCTATATGGACGGTATCCAGTGGTATCCAAGGGCAGCGATTGGGATAATCGTTGGTTGGAAGGAAAAACTAGAGGGATACATAATTGTCAGCGATCGAAAACCAAAAGCAAGATCAGAATATTGTCATCAGGACAGCCGATAAATGATCAGCCACGGTGATTATGGATTAAACAGACTATGTATGGGAAGTAGAAAGACAATTGGCCAAGAGAAAAAATTACCGAAAATTAGACGACCCAAACTATCCAAAAACTAGCAAAGAGATAAATGGGATTGTGCATGGATTAGTTAATGGGAAATTGATAACCAAGAAACATGCGGGCCGCGTAAGCCCAATTGATAATATGAGACCTAGGCAAGTTCACACCTTGACAAAATACATAAAGTTCCTTAATCCTGTTCTGTCCCTTATACATTTCTTATTTGAAGACTCGTCATTTCAGTCGTAGGGAGGGAATCTTATAACGTTGCGAAAAATATAGATTCATTTTTGGCACCTTTGGATAATAAGCATCCGGCGTATCTTGGAGATACAACCGATTGTTCAAATAAAATTAGACAAGTCCAAATTCCGAAAACAAGCTTTCTAGTCACTCTAAACATGGAAAGTATGTCCAAAAATATTGATAAAACAGACGGGTTGCAGGCTTTGCCGAAGTATTTCATTGATAAGCCCGAGCCGAAAAGACCCAATCTTTAAGTTTTAGAGTTGTTAACACTGTGTTTGGAAAAAAAAATTACTTTTAAATTAACCGGAATTGCTTCCAACAAACTGGGGTACTACAATGGGCAAGACGTTTTCACCTGGTAACACAAACAATTTTTAGGCAGAATGGTAAAGAGGAGGTTTTAAGAAGTGTCACTTACTTCCATTAGTATATTTTCGATTTGTGGATGATGTAATTTTCATTTGGACATAATTACTAAATCAGTTTCAGATATTTTTTTGATATCTCGAATAATTTTCATTCGTCAGAAATACTGAAGGCGATACTTAAAGTTCGAATTACTTATTAGATATGACGGTTTTTAAGGATCACGAGTTCGAACTAACGGTAACTTTGAATATAACGGTTTGCTTCAAGCCTACCGACATGCACCAACTCTGGCATTTATGTTCCTATGCATACATACATACATACATACATGCATACATACATATGCAAACATACATACATACATCAATACATACATATACACTCTCAATATCCGCAACAAGTTGATATAGGTTAGCTGAGACATAATAAACTTAAAGGTTTAATTCATGTAGAAACAGCCATGTAAAGTTTTGCAAACGCAACGGTTTAGTGTTTTATTTGTTCGTTTTGTCTATGTTTTGTATATTCCTTTGAAAAAGACTCATTAAGAGACGAAAGCGCTCAGGTTAGATATTAGTTTTGCACTGTTCGTTGTCAGTTTATTGCATTTATCTCAATCAATCCCTGACACACGTGATCCCTTGTTGGATCCACTGCGCTTGAAAGGACTGTTATTCGCCATATGATTTGTGTTCTTTATATATATATATATATATATATAGAAAAACATTCTGGCCAACATCGTATTCCTGAGTCCTGAAAGTGTTGAAGATGTTAGCAGAAGACAACACCCAATGAGCATTACCTTTACATTACATTTATTCCAATAACTTTTGGTAGGAATGACAAAATTTATTTTCCTACCCATCCTCTGGACTGATTTTCATGATGTACGTACCTATCTATCGGGCTCAATGTATTGTAGTGAAAACTGTATCCAGATAGTCCCATCTTCTCGTAGGCTATTAAGAGAAAACACTAACCTTAACCCGAACGGATGGAAAATCACAAGAATCCGAATTTCTCCCAAACCACTAAAATAAATTTCATAAAATAAGTACCGATCTTTCTGGCTCCGTGAGACACGTATTGCAGTAAAAAGCGCATTCAAATCGCATTGTCCATTCTTGCGTTATTACCAGACGTACGTAACCCTAACCCTAAACCCTAACATTAAGTCACAAGAATCCGAATTTCTCCCGAATGCATCGACCTATTATAACCAACATGGTATAGTTGCTTTACTCTCCACAAGAAGCATCTTTGGACACATGTATCACAGAACTCTGATGATCCGTCTGCTCCTTAACTACCAAACACTCATTTAACATTATGGGGGCGTTGTATGTCGCAGACAGACGGACGAACCATCATTGCATATGTCTCACCAAGGCGGATTTAGCAAAGCTAACCGCATGACTAAATTGCCAGGCAGTACCGAAATAGTGAGAAAATAGTGATCTGACAACTTGGATATTTCGCATGAAGCAGACTGTCTTACGGTGCTAGTCTGGAAGACATGCTTTTCTCCAATTTATGTCGTACACAGTTTGCTTTGCCACTCGAATACAAGTAACTCCGTAACCCTTCAAGCAACCTTCATGGGCAAGGTGTCTCAGCGTGCGTCTTTTATGTGTGCATCTGGCAGAGCTAATGCCACGAAACCATTCCCAGGGATTAGCAAGATATTCATGGATAAAAAACAAACAAATTCATATAAAAAGGACAAAGTCCAGTTTTCATTGGAAATGCTATAACTTGGCAAAAAATCAAGCTCTTTATCTCAACAAGGTATCAATAGATATATCTCCTCAAGAACCATTTTTGGACACAGGTATCATAAAACTCCGATGATCCGTCTGCTCGCTACAATACCAAGCACTCACTTCGCATTATAAGAAGTGCTGCAGGTCGCAGAAATACATACGCACCATCTTGACATCGGTCTCCCCAAGGCCGATCAAGCAAAGCAAACCGCATGAGTTATTCCCAAGATCTTGAGAAAATAGTTACTTCACGAGTAACCCTAAACCATAACACAACATGACAAGAATTCATTTTTGCTCCAAACCCTCTGGGATGATTTTCATGAACAAGGTACTTGAGCTGTCTTTCGGGCTAAATGAAACATGTATTGTGGTGAAAAGAGCAGCATAGGTACATGATTACCAGAAAACCTTAAATGTAACCCTAACCTATGATGAACATGTGGGCAATCACAATAATCCAATCTTCCCACAAACCACTTGACCAGTTTTCACGAACGAACTACCTACCTATCGGACTGTATGTCACACTTACTGCAAAAAGCGCATTAAAGTCGCCTGGTACATTAATGCCAGAAAACTGTAACCCAAACCCTAACCTATGATAAACATATGGAAAATCGCAAAACTGATATTTTCTCCAAACGATTTGACCGATTTTCGTGAACGAAATACCTTTTCATCAGGCTCCAAAATTTATCAGGCTCCATGAGACAAGCATTGCAGTGAAAACGGCATCCAAATCGTGCTATCTGCATGTACGTTATTACCAGAAAACCGTAACTCTATCCGTAAGTCACAAAAACACAATTTTCTTACAAATGCCTCGACTAATTTTCATCAACAAGGTATCATTGGATATGTCTCCTCAAGTCGCATCTCTACATTGCAGTTTCTATACTTGATTATTTTCTCAGTAAATTCTATTAGTGGGTACTCATCTTCTATGCTTGGTATCCTTCACAGGCTTCTGGTTACTTACAGGATTAAATAAAAAGTATTTTCTGTTATAATTTTTTTTCATATGTCAAATCAAAAATACTTTGTTGAGTTCATCGTGTATATACTCTTTCCAGACACTTACACGCATCTCCTGTATTCATATCATCATTACTCCCAATGTTAGATTAAACTACTTTGCAGAACATTCTATTGCTTAGCAGGGCCAGGATTCTAAAATACTCTGCCTCTTGAACTTAAAAATAGTGAAACTGCGACATCTTTCAAGAAAGCTCAGAAAACACATTTCTGCAGTGAACAGACTTGAAGTATTTTTCTCCTGTTTTAGTTTCCTTAATCAATTTGTCTCAGCATGTGGTATTTTCCATTTTATACATTGATCCAGATTGTAGTAATACTTGGATTTCTATTAGTAGTTGTAGTAGTAGTAATTGTTCATACTACTTAAATTTCTGCTCTGCATTGCACGTATCCCTTATAAATAACACTGTAGTCTTATTTTGTGTATAGACCTTTTTTGTGTGTTTATTTAACAACATCTCAAAGGAACTGATTTCTGTTAGATTTCACTTTCGATTGAAAGAGCTTTTTATTATTGGAAGATGATTTCTGTACTCTTTCAAAACCTTTCCTCCACTCACATCATCATTTGTGCAGTGGTAGCTCACCATGCAGTGTATTAAGTATTTTTAAGGAGAGATGTGAGCCTTCTTCCTTAAGTCAATACAAACACTGATAGGACTGAACTTTGATCACATGTGTCCTAGTTAAATAGTAATGTTTTAAGCAGACACAACAAGAATTACCCAACCATGTCTCCCCTGAATCATGTAGACGTTTTTGACAATTTTGTATAATTAGATGTGTTACATCAATTAAAACTCATGGAGCTGAACTTAACATTCAGGATTTGCTATATATATATATATATATATATATATATATATATATGAATATCAATGGAATATAATTATTGATTTATCTGGGTTTCGGGTTTCCATAGAGGGCACTTAAGTATGAACATCGTGATTCAGGAGAACATCTAAGAAGCCTGAAGTGAACTGAATACTGCATGAAAACGTCTGTTTGCTTGCTCAATAGTAAATGATACATTTAAAATGTAGTATCCCTAAGCATTGATTTTAATCCTACTCAATGCTTTACAACCACTTTAACCTCATACACCCCCAAACAACTTAATCGATTTGCACGATTTGGTAGATAGACTGGTGTGGATATTCTAAAAATGGACTTTCCATCATATCACGGAAACTTTCACACATGCATTCAGGAAATTAGGTGTTAAATAGCAGGAATGGGATGAGATTACAATATGAAGTGTGCTCACTTTTTGCACCTAGAGTAATAAAAAGCTTGCACAAGACTAATCATACTGTGATCTAACAAAATGCTTCAAGCATGTATTCGAAAGTGACATGGTTAGTGCTAGATCAAGTATACCAAGAAGTACATCTTTTTGAAATTCACATCTCTGAGTCCTGTGTAATATTGCTCTCTCTCTCTCTCTCTCTCTCTCTCTCTCTCTCTCTCTCTCTCTCTCTATATATATATATATATATATATATATATATATATATATATATATATATATATATATATATATATATACATACACACACACACATCTCCTGAAATTGAAAATAATTTAATGAAAGCAAATTATTTACTTTTAATTATCATTTCCCATCATTAATTTTATGTCTAGGCCTGTGCACTCTATTTATAGTGACTAATATGGATTTTAATTTTGATGATAACAGATCAATACTGTGATTGGTGAAATATGCCACTGATATGATAACTGTGAGGAGATGGTAGAAATAACATTAAGGATGGAACTGATAATTAAAACAAAACTATTTCTTCTGATTCAATTTTGTTCCTATTTTAAGAAACATATATTGTGGAGGCTTAGAAGTATGACAATGTCTGGTCTACATGTATGGTCCTATGTGCATGCAAGTAATACAAGAAATATCATACAATGTTAAATGTTTTATTAACTTTTTTTACACATAAACAGTAAATATCTGAATACAAACATAATTTGAAGTCATGGAATGAAAACGATTTCAAATAGAACTAATAAGGACATTGCTATCGCTAGTTTTTATTTATCTCCTTAATGCTTGTTACAAGGCCGCTTAACATGTGAAATAAATCTTAATTTAAATGCAAATTGTCAAGCACAAAAAATGCAACTTCTTAGCATATAAATTTTAATTATGGTTACAATGAAATTAATGGTTTTTACGAATCACGATATAAATCACACACTCATCAGAGTCTGTCCAGGAGTGTAAGATGGGGGTGCTTAAAAATTATTGAATAAAATTTGGGACACTATAGGGGGTAATGCAGGTGGGGGATTTGTAAAAAGGTATTGGAAAGGAGGATATCTTTTATGGACAATATTTTATCTACTTGAGAAAGATGAATCATAATTTAAACATTATTAAAGCAAATACTGAATGAAATAGTAGCAAATTATGAATAACACAGTACAACTTGCCATTCATAAAAGTCACTGTTGTGGACCTGAAGGACTGGTATCGTATGCACTTGTTGGCTGGGAAAAACCCTGTCATAGAGTTTCCAGAGAAACCATATTATGGTGGCTGTGACAAAAAGCCATGTCGCAAGATTTCTAATGGTAAAATTGGAGTACGGTTTCTGCATTTAATGGGTCTAAATTTTTTAAGCTTAATTCCTCAAATATTCATTTGCAAACACTCAATGTCACATTCACTGTGTACAGAGTTGAAGTCTATAAAGCAGTTTTAAGCTAAATACTGTATACATATTGAAAAGAAATATACACGTGCAAGGAATGTACCTCAATTTTAATCTGCACCTACATTTTTTTAGAGGTACATTGTACCATTATTTAAAAAGTTAAGGTGGAACATGTAACACTTATACTGTACTCTTACATTAAAGAACAGTCATATTTGCAACTGCAAAATGGCCTGCAGCCACTATTATAAAATCACAATGGCAATGTTTGAACTGAATACTGAATACTGTATTTTGATACATTTCAAAATATGTTAAACCAGGTAAGTAAATTATGAAACAACAGCGTACATGTTGGATTTTTGTTGCCAAAAAGAACAATTTTTCGGGGAAATTCATCAGACTCAATTTTCACTAAACCACGAACGTCTGTCATTTGGATGGCATTATTCTAGAAAATCAAAAAATGAAAGTTATGGCATCCAAAAGTGGCAAAGGCAACATTCTATCATACATGTATATATTGTTCACTTTGTTACTTGACAGGAAGAACACATCCATTACCTCCAGTCTTGTGCCCACAGGCAACCACTTTCTACCCAGCAAGCCACCAAAATATTTTATGTGAGTACTCTATGGACACTAATTATTGTCTATACTTTGATGCGTGTTCATATTTATGAAAATATACGGTATTTGTCGACCTATAAGTCGATGTGGAGTATAAGTCGATTTAGCAAATTTGGTAAATTTTCCATCCTTCATCCATATAGACGTTGATGCTGAGTATAAGATGAGACTAGATCAACACCTCAGCTTTGTCTTTGCACTTCATTCCACACAGCATTGCGAATTTTATCCTATCTTTAACTCAGTAACCTTTCCGTTAAGGATCATTAAATGTAACTAAAAGTACCTAATTTGTTTCGCACGATGTATTTTTAATGTATTATGTACTTTTAGCTACATATAATTACACGTGCCTAAAAATTTATTGAGTCACATAGAGGATCAAATTTGCGATGCTGTGTGGAACTAAACTATAATAACTTCTGGTTTCATAAATATTAAAAGTATCACTCTATGCTGGAGCAAATTACCAGCAATAGGGAAATTGCATCAATAATGCTAAAATGCTTTCTTCACATTATGTGAGGAAAAGAGATAGATGCATAAGTATTCCATCATATTTGTGGAAGAGAGATACATAGAGAGATGCATATGTATTCCATCACATTTTTCTTTGTGGACCTTGTGATCAAAATAAAATATGGCCCGATATATGAGAGAGAGAGAGAGAGAGAGAGAGAGAGAGAGAGGTTCCAACTATTCGTTTTTTGTTGTTTTGTTTTTTGTTTGTTTGTTGTTGTTGACCTTTATTACCCCTGTTGACTTGAAGATTTTGTCAAAGATAGAAAACATTAATAAATTAAATAGTAAATGGTAAACTATGCAAATACATACCATACTTCTTCAAGGTTTAAATATTCACAATAGTTATATCCATATAGACTCCATTTAGATTAAATCCCAATAATGACCATTTCGCATGAAGTCTAATTTGCTATGCAAGTATAACAACCTCTCCATTTCCAACAAATAAGTAGATTTTTTAAGTGCACGTACTCTTCCTGTACTTAAGTGGAAATTGTTTTTGATCTTTGCTCATGCTACATGTTACTTTAATTGCTGTCAGTCCTATCGGCAATTTCAAAATATCTCAATATTTGAGAAAATTACATGAGTAACCACCAGGCATTTCCTTTCATTATATGGTATTGTATTTATAATACCCATTGGTATCTCACTAATCTGATCTGGTCTGCCGAATTTTGACCTCAAACAGGTGTCAGCTTAAGAAATCCTGACTATAGCTGTAGCATATTTAATTATCATGTAAATACCACTACAAAGCCACATAATTCTTGGACAATGGAAGTGATAACTAAAACTAGAAGGATCTGCTTACCTAGTGGCATTAATTGACAATGGAATATGGTACTGCACTTTTATACATGATAAGATAGCAGACATCAAGTAAGTGAAACATACAGATTACTGTATAATCTCTCACTCTCTCTCTCTCTCTCTCTCTCTCTCTCTCTCTCTCTCTCTCTCTCTCTCTCTCTCTCTCTCTCTCTCTCATAATGGGGCATAATTTTTACTTTATCATGAGGTACAATAAGAAAATTGTGATGGAATATCTGTCTTTTTCTTGGTTATTAATCTTCTAACTTGTCAATTCTAATGCACACATATATATCAAATTTAGACAACATATATTACAAATAACGTATACTACTAATGCAGGCTGCTTTATCGCAACTACATCTGATGTATGTTGATATTTAATACTGACCATCATTTAATTGTTTAAAATTCTTCTCCTATATTTTTTCATACACGATCTTTTCCCCAAAATGAAATATATTACTTATTATTTTTTGTACTTTTGATAAATTTGTTTCCGTACGAAAAATTATGTAACATATGATAAAGCGATTCGGATGGCAAAATTCATATTCGGAGTATAAGACAAAGCTAAGATTTTCTGGTAAAAAAAAAGTATCGTCTTATAGGCCGGCAAATATGGTATACAGATTTTGTGCTTTAAGCCAATTAATGACACAAGTACAACATATAAATCATGCACATATGATAACCTAATTATTTAAACAGTGGAACTCTCTCTCCCCCAACAAGATTCTTTCAAACTGAGTATATTAACTATCTGTTCCATTATTGTAAGCTTTGCCTTTAATCTGGCTGCCATCATTGAAGTTTAATCGGCAATCAGTAGCAATCTGTAACATGCCTTTTACATTTCCTTTATTTTTACAAAGCTGAGATAATTCAGCAACATCTTAACCATTACTCAGTAACACAATCATGTAAAATACAGGTGTAGCAGATGATGTTAGTAAGCAAGAAAGGGAAACTATCATGAAATATGGAGCTCTATTAATTGCTCTTGCAAAAGAGCAACATTATAACATTAGTAAACCTGTACTGCTTTGTCAAGAGCGAAAGCATGGGAACAGCAGCAAATGTGATCAGAAATGTACACTCACAATGAATTAGCAATACAAATAACATGTTTAGTACCAATAATTGGTGATTCTGGAAAATTAGTGCTGTTTAGAACGGAAGAATTGTGCTCTGACAAACATAGTAGAGGTCACATTCTCTCTGTAAATCTGAAATCTGTAGCAGGCACATGGATTTCAATGGAGCACAACCTTGTTCCTCTCAATCGTAAGAATGACATTCAGCACTGGATCTGAAAGATAAACACTTTCAGTCAGGAAATAACAATAAGAAAACACTGACTTTGTACAGAATTTCTCTTTAATTTACTAAGGATACTAAAAAGATGTACAATAATAAAGACCTGTGGTTTTCAACCTAGAACCCCATTTTGAAGGATTTTTTTTTTACACTGTTTTGATTAACTAATTATTTATTGGTTTTTCTCCCATTTAGCAGCATCATATCAAAGAGGTATAAGTGAGGATGAAATTGAACAAGAAAATTTGTTTAATGAAATAGCTGATGTTTCTTTGTTGATATTGTGCCTTACATTGCAAGTGCTGATTTTGACAGAAACTTTTGCAGCATTGAAAACAGCCTTCAGACCAATACTACCACCTGCACAGACCTACTGGGTTTGCATAATTATGGTTGGGGAGAACAAAACAATCTGTTTTAATCATCTGCTGTGGAGCTTTGGAAACTAGATGTAGCAGCCTTGCCATGGAATCAACTCCATGTAAATTATGAATTTTTAACCCCTAAAGTGTCAATAGGAGTAAAGTTAATTTGTGTACACTTTCTCTGATGAAAGAACATTTACATCTTTAAATATCTGAAATTTCATTAACACCATAAAAGTCAACCTAGGACATTAATTTAAACTCAGTGCCAAGCTGCCAGTCTGTGACTCTGTTGTATGTTTTTGTCATTCAAAAAAAAAAATAATGATCTATGTGTATTTACTTACAAAAGTAGCGACCACTGAACAAGTCAACAGTACATTTTATCCTTGTAACTGCTTTAATTAAAATAAATCTAAATCCCAGCTGAATATCTGACTTATTCCAAACTGACTGAAAGAAATACATGAGCTAATTTACATTCTGTTGATACTTCCCTGCAAAAATTTTTTTTAATGTAATTAATGTCATAGAAACTTTATAGATATTAATCTCTGTTTTTGTCTTTTTATATTTATAGTTGAAGTTATAAAAACAATCATTAGATGTGTATGTACATGTATACTTCGTGTTATTTCCATGTCGATGATTCCAAGAAAGATGTTGCATTGCCCCCCCCCCCATTTTTTCATTTTGATATGACTTAGAAAAAATATATTTAAATTCTATTTCTCATATTTAAATCCTAAAACCTAGAAATTGGTCTTCGTAAAAAAAAGGTATCTTCTCCAGCCACTACCGAGAGAGAGAGAGTTCTCTCTCTCTCTGTCTCTCTCTATGTCTCTCTCTCTCTCTCTCTCTCTCTCTCTCTCTCTCTCTCTCTCTCTCTCTCTGTACTTATTACTACACCGTAAACTTTCTTTCACTCTCATCTTTGGTACAAAGTTATAGTTTGCTCTACAGAGGTTATCAATATACTAGAATAGCAATTATTAATAGCAACAGCAGATAATAAACATTCAAACTCATTTGCATACCCAGCATGTAAGGATGAAAATGAAATGATACTCGATCATCACTATGAATAACAAAACAAAATTATAAAGACTAAAATTAATACTGCACCTAATAATACAATATGTGTGCAATAAATTATACTTACATGCGAACGATTCAGAATGAAATATCAAAGACATAATGGAATTAACGCATTTAATCCAGAAATTCTGCACTTGATGCCTTTAGTGCGTGTAGGAAAAATTAATCATTGTTGCTTATAGAAGGTTAACTGATTTAGTGTATTGTAAATTGGAGTAATCACACAAATACTGCACAGTTGTCATGATAATGTTAAAATTTTTAACCCCTAAAGTGTCAATAGGAGTAAAGTTAATTTGTGTAAACTTTCTCTGATGAAAGAACATTGTCATCTTTAAATATCTGAAATTTCATTAACACCATAAAAGTCAACCCTGGACATTAATTTAAACTTAATGCCAAACTGCCAGTCTGTGACTTTGTTGTATGTTATTTGTCTTCCAAAAAAGTAATGATCTATGTGTATTTATTTACAAATGCTGCGACCACTGAAAGAGTCAACAGCACATTTTATCCTTGGAACTGTATTTATTCAAATAAATCTAAATACCAGCTGAATATCTGACTTATTCCAAACTGACTAAAAAGAAATACATGCAATAATTTACATTCTGTTTATGCTTCCCTACAAAAAATGTTTTCATGTAATTAAAGGTCATACCCACTTTATAGATTTTAATCTGCTTTTGTCTTTTTACATGAATAGTTGAAGTTGAAAAAGAAAAATTATTGGATGTATATATATACATGTATACTTTGCATTATTTCTATGTGGAAAATTCCATGGAAGATGTTGCATTCCACCCTCCCCTTCTTCATTTGGATATGACTTAGGAAAAATATATTTAAATTTTATTTCCCATATTTAAGTCCTAAAAACTAAAAATTGGTTTTCGTAAAAAAATATATCTTCCCCAGCCACTCTTGAAGTAGGTACTGAGATCATGGGTACGACTGTAACACAGTTCAATTTGGACTAACAAGGCCTCATGATGTCAGTTCAGACCACTGAAATGTCTGATCTTGAACATGTTCATATCTGGATAATTCCAACAAATGGTTCTCAAAATGTACAAAGTTAAAGCCTGGACAAGACTGCATTAAGCCACTCTCAACTGCAGCTATGACAATGACCTTCAAGGTTTCTGGGTGGGAGGCTATGCAACACATGGCCTTGATTAACTTAACCAAAAATTCGACTGTAGTCTGGTAACACAGCATTTGTCTTTGCCTTTGATGATGTAATACTTCCGGAATTGTCCACTGCCTTTATATGACCACTGAACAAATGAAAGAAAACGAAATATTTTGCATTAGCTATCTGAACACCTTGTATTCCATTGGTTGAAACGAAAAGGAATCAAAACATACCCATCTTATATAATTTCTTTCACCGATAGAAAGCAGAGGTCACAATTAACTGCATAAGAGGTACCAAGTCTATTTGTAACTATCAGAAAAACTAGGTCAATACTATTTAAATCCGAGTTCACATTAAGTCAGTACTCAGAATTTAGTCCTACCCTTCCTAACACATTCCACCGTCCTGCTGGCTCAACAGCATAATCATATTGTTTCTTTATAGACTAGAAGGAATTTTAGTTACCCTTTGTAACAGTGTCACTTTGATAGTTGTCTGAAAGTTTGCAGCTGTGCACAGTCAGTGACAAGCCATCTTTTTGAATCAAAACTGTGTTGTTACATGACGTTTTATCACAGTGCTTTGATTTCATCTGGGACTTTTATTACAATATTGTCTAAGTTTTTTTTTAAATAGGACCAGATAATTCTCTGCCTCTGGCAGAATTAATACGTAATTAATGACATATTTTTGTGACTGGCGATTGTAAGATTTTGTGCTGACGTAAACTTCTGAGATACTTTAAAATTCTACAGTATTAATTTTTTCACAGAAGCTACATGATATTGTAGTGTACTGTGTATATCATGCTAAGTTTTTTATCTGTTTTGCTAGTCTCTCTCTCTCTCTCTCTCTCTCTCTCTCTCTCTCTCTCTCTCTGTACTTATTAACTAAACATAAACTTGCTTTCACTCCCATCTTTAGGTAAAAAGTTATAGTTTGCTCTACAGAGGCTATCAATATATTAGAACAGCAGTTATTAATAGCAACAGATTATGAACATTCAAACTCATTTTCATACCCAGCATGTAAAGCTGAAAATGAAATGATACTCAATCGTCACTATGAATAACAAAAAAATAAAAATACAAAAATAAAATATAAGGACTAAAATTAATGCTGCACCTAATAATACAATATGTGTGCAATAACTTACACTTACATGCGAACAATTCAAAGTGAAATATCAAAGACATAATGGAATTATTGCATTTAATCCAGAAATTTGACACTTGATGTCTTTAGTGTGCGTAGGAAAAATTAATAATTGTTGTTTATAGAAGGTTAACTGATTTAATGTATTGTAAATTGGAGTAATCACACAAATACTGCACAGTTGTCATGATAATGTTAAAAAATAACATATATAATTAAGAAATGCCCATCCATAGCTTAAGGAAAGGAAACTGTACCATTCATTATGACAAATTATATTGTTCTCACTGTTACAAAATGAACACTATTTGCCTTTATACACATTCATGTATTGCATATCTGTTATGAGATAGTGGCAGACAACTTTACAAGGTTTTTTTTTTTTTTTCTTTTTTTTTTTCCTCAGGCAGTGAATGGGATAGTCAAAGTCAGGCCAATAAAATCCTAGTATGGGTGCTGATACCTGCTAGAGTCATCATTGATATGTGCCTGTCAAATGTCTTTGGTCACAAAAGTGTTACATGAATTCCAATAATTGATTAGATGTAAACAACATTTTTTATGTAATGGTTGCATACCTTTGAGCTTATATTTAATGAATATTTATGACACTGACCTCAGAGATTCATATTTTGACTTAAACATGCCAAGAAAAACAACACATTGAAAAAATTGCACATATAACTTGGTGTCCTCTTTTTGCACAAATTACAAGTGGATATAGACACAAACAAGCATAATAGTACCGAATATGTCATCTACAAAGCAGAAAGAAATTGATGACGCACTCCTGAAAGTCACTGTTGGCGACGTTCTTCTGCTGAGCCTCGTTGACCATAAATATTTTATAAACTTTGTGATGATTCTTAATCCAAAGTAAATTTTGAATGATAACACTATAAATTAGTAATATTTATTGAAACTGACAGTGAGAAAACAAAAGTGTTAATTCATTTGATTCTAGACGTCAACACTGTAAGGTGTTGAGGTTTAAATTTTCATACCTAAATTAAACAATGTTTCATTAAATATAATGCTGTCCTGTCTAATTAAACATTACATAAATTCATTGTTTTCACAATATTTAGACACAAGGAATATTCCAAATACATGTATGCCCTGCATTGTTTGACTACCATAACTAAATCTTCCAAACTTTACATTTTCAGGTATGAAATTCCAGTGGTAAATCAGTGTCCTCCAAACTAGCTGAGAAAAAAGACCAGGCTGAGAAAAAAGTGAAAGAGGAACTACATGATGTTCTTGATATAGCTGTTACTCATGATGCATGGACTTCATTAAACACAGAAAATTATAGTACAGTGACTGCACATTTTATTTCCAAAGATTGGGAATTGAAAAGTGTTGTGTTAGAAACAAGAAGAGTGGAAGGCAGTCACTCTGGGGAAAACATAAAAGAAAGCCTGTTGGCCACTCAGAGGTGATGGAGCTTTCCAACACCAACTGGAGTCACGGATAATGCAGCCAATGAGATAAAGGCTTTTGATTTGCTTCAATGGACTCGATTTGGTTGTTATGGTCACATAATCAACCTTATTGTGAAAAAAGTTTTAGCTATACCAGAACTGTCACGAATCATTGCAAAGGGGCGCAAACGTTTGACCTTTTTCCATCAAAGCACAAGTATAAATGACTTGCTAAAGAGTAAGCAGCAGTTACTACTTGACGTAGGTGCTAGAGGACACAAGCTCAAGATGGATGTTCCGACTAGATGGAATAGCACTCATGACTTGTGCAAGTTCCCTCACCGTTCCAGAATGCAACAAACAGTGTTTGCGGAGACAAATCATCAACCATTCATAAAGTTATCCCAATACTTCTTAAACGTGCCAAATATGTAGAAACGAATGTTAATGATCTACCTCCAATTGCCAAGCTTAAAGATGTAATGAGACAAGAACTTGACAATAGAACACAGGACAAAGATCTAGCTCTGTTTGGCTGTTTATTGAATCATACTATGAAGGATCTTGAGTTTCTACCTGACAGTGAGCAAGCAGATGGAAATGCTCTGCTTTTGAAGGTTGCTCTTGATATGGCTGATGTCAAAGTGAATGTTAAAGTGGAGACAGGGACTAGTGATGAACAGCCTTTAGACATATTGCCACCTCTACCAACAGTACCATCACTATTAAATGTCAGAGATGACAACGATAAAACTGTGGTTACACATGGTCCACCAAGCAAGAAAGCAAATGTCAATGTTGGCATGGATGATTGGTTGCAAGATCTTGTTTGCCTTGGTGAAAATCAACAGCCAATAACAGATGTCATCCACCAGGAGGTTTCCAGATATCTAGTTGCTGCTCCATCTGATACCAGTCTCACAAAGTTAGAGTGGTGGGAACATAACTGCCAGTTCTACCCCCATCTTAGCTTACTAGCTCAGAAGTACCTAAGTATTCCGGCATCAGCTGTATCCAGTGAGTGGGTATTTAGTCTGCCTGGACATCTCGTCAGCAGTAAATGGGCTCGTTTAAGCTGTGACAATGTGGACTTGATAATATTCTTAAACAAAAACATTGACTATTGGTAGCATCGGTGTAACAAACAAAAGAATAAGCAGTATTCTGAAAAATGATTTATGTGTTCAGTATTACTCAGAAATTTGATTTGTATTTTATTGTTCCTTCTGTTTCACTTGTAATATGGATAACATTTTAATCTAGTCTTAAGAATTCTAGTCTTAGATTTTTTAAATCATTCTGTGACTTTGCTGTTAAACTGTAAAGTTAATAAATGCAAGCACTTTTGTTGTTTTGTTTCAGCTTAAATATAAGATGTCTATTATTTGTTCATTGTTAGTGCAATAATCAGAATTCTGAAAAAATGACATGATCTGTACTAGTCAAAACTTTGATTTTATTTAATGTGTATAACATTTTAGTCAAGTTTTAAGAATTTTAGCTTTAGATGTTCTATCTTTACATAATTACATGCTTTTGCTGACAAATTGTTCAGTTAATAAATTTGAAAGTGTTTTCAATTGGTGTTTTTGTTTTGTTTAAATCTAAACTGCTTTGATTGTAGTATTAGTAAATAATGACAAGCAAAAAGAGCATGTCTTTCTATACTTTAAACAATAGGAAATCACAGATGAATAAAAGTGTTCTGGGGGATTGGAACAGTCTTTCAGTTACATAAAACTCATAAGCCAAAGAAAGTTGCTTTTGTTGAATAAAAGTAACACAGAGCAATAAAAACTGCAATATTTTTATGAGGTTAAAGTATATATATAAAAGAGATTACTCCTGCTCATTTATTAACATTTTGAACTCTTGAACACAAATATAACTTTATAACAACAAAAATTAAAATTTACTTGTAGTAACCGATTATAATCGATTATTAGTAAGTTGTGTGGAACCCAAGATTGATTATGAACTTCTAACCGATTCCCATCACTAGCGGCCAGTATATATGGTGGAGGAAGAACCCGTGAAAACCCTGGAAAGAACTACAGACCCACGAGACGCTACTGGCAAGCTTTCTCAAATAACCACATTAGCCTAATCCGAAACTCGAACCTATGCAGACAGAAGTGAAATGGCAGTGATCTGTGAAGGTGATCACTTTAGACCACTCTGGGCCCCCTCCATGATGATGAGGTAACAAAATATCAGTATGAAAATAGCCCAAATTTTCTAAGTATTGTGCTCTTATCAACAGATTTTAATAGTTGATTGTGCATGATGCAGGTATTTTAAGTATTACTGCATTTACATATCTA
Source organism: Megalonaias nervosa (assembly GCA_016617855.1). Classification (NCBI taxonomy): domain Eukaryota; kingdom Metazoa; phylum Mollusca; class Bivalvia; order Unionida; family Unionidae; genus Megalonaias; species Megalonaias nervosa. The sequence continues at coordinate 58,355 of JAECUM010090809.1, forward strand.
CATATGGCTGCTCTAAGATATACTTTTATCATAATTTTATCACTCTAAAGTCAGTCAGAGTAGAGGTACCAATCATCTCGGCCAAGCACATACATTAAATGGAAAATATACCTTTGCTGCATCACGTTTCTCAGGTTGTCCTTAGTCTCTGATTCATCTACAAACCTTTATCAGAGGAATGATGTCAATTGAACATCTTTTTGACTATCAGGTGACAAGGTCCATTTGTAAAGGTCCATATAATTACCAAAATCAGCTGAAATCTACTCTAATCTACGAACAAAGTTAACAAAAAGGAAAGAAGACAGTTATCATGTAGAATTATATTTCATGCACAAATAAACTATAATGACATTATGGTCAACTGGTAAAACATGCCAACAATACTGTTTCACAGATCCAATAGCTTTACCTAAGAACAGTTACTGTGGCGATTCAAATATTCTGATAATGATGTTAGTGGTTTTCCAAAAAGTATATATGCAAACTATTGGTGATTTTCTACCCCTTTCCCCCTACCCATTGCACAGCATACATTTTTGTACCCCTCTTTTGTACGTAAATTGATGAGTCACCAACCCCTTTCCAAGAATATCTGGAAAAATTTAATTTTGAAAGATGAAGTTATTAGTACAGTCATTAAAAATAAGCAGAGGTTTAAATTAATACTATGTAACATACTTTGAAAATGAAGATAGGAAAGTGTTAACATCAGTTATAACAATAATGCATAGCTTGAATTTTGCATAAAATCGTAACCAATGCTTTTCTAAGGCAAATGTTAATATTTAATATTTAAGTCCAATTATAGTAAAACAATGCCAGCAGGTAATATTTAGTAGACTTTAATATGGTACAGAACTTTAATAGTCAAATATCAGTCAGTGACCAAAAGTCTGATTTCAACCAATCAAACTGGATAACTGGAACATTATCAGCCTTGTCATCATCTGGAATGGCTGGAATTCAATTTGTATTGTTAGCTTCGATATCATCCAAATCATGAACCTCAACAATTCTTTTCTTGGTTACAATTTTTGTAACCTGTGTGCGATCATGTGACATTTCATTTTGGCCTAGGATGGGTAAAATATTTCCCGACGCAGGACATAACCACTTCTGAATCTCACTATTATGAAAGTACAGGACAAAAGGTGTCAAAAGGGTAATCCATGTGCATCTTGGTTTATCCAAATGCTATACACTGTCCCAATCTGGCATGGTATGGTTTCACAAATTTGCACAAGGTGTCAGAGTCTGGATTGCATAATCTGTCTGAATTATAGGATACCACAATTGGTCCTGTCAGACAATGAAAAGGAAAATATGTCTTCCACAAATTGCGCCATGGGCATTTACAATCCACAACTTATCACATTTCATAATTTTCAATAGATATTGGCTCTGCCTGACATGGCATACCAGCCAATTTGCATCTAACTCATCCGCTGGTTACATTTCTGACTTGACTAATGTTCATAAACATCACAGTTATCAAGAAATATTGACCTCTTCCGCTGCAGAACATAATTATTAAGAGTCGCCCTGTTGCATACACAGGCTAATGCTTTTTCGATCTTTTCAAAACCCTTCACCCCCACTCCATGCATACATACTTTATGGACGACCTATTAGTGTGGCAGAAATAAATTAAACAACAGCATATACTAACCATGTCACTATCACAAGATTTACATAAATTATTACATAATACATAGGGAAATGTACATTTATATGGAAGTGTTGTTTGTAAACTCTAACAGCAATGATTGTTATTGTCACAATATATGGATGAGCACTGACAAAATGTTATCATTCAACTTACTGCACCAGCTGAACAGACTTCTGATATTAAAGATCAACTGATTGTAAAATATCAATATGATTACCATCAAGGTTGTACTATTTTTGCTTTTGCAGATTTGGATGGATTTTGGTACATATGGGATATGGGCAGATTTGGATGAGCAAATGGACCCCGCAAAGTCTTCACAACTACTACGGTAACACACGTTTGGGTGATGAAGCTGTATAAAGTATATTTTTCGTTTAAGCAGACCAAACATGATCTTAAAATGTGTGTAGTTATGTTGCAGAATTTATGAGAATCAGACAATTCAGTTTTTGATTTAAAATGATTCCAAATTAGAATTTTTTCTTTTATAGTGTTTTGATTTTCTTTTCGCTACTATATATGAGTGATGTGATATTGCAGGTCTTAAAGTCTGCAATCTTTAAATAAGTAAATAAAAACAATGACCTTCAAGATATTATGTAAGTCTGTCTGTTGTTCTTTGTTCTGTATTAAAATTAATTTAATTTCCACTTTAAATCAGATGAATGTGGGAAATAATCAATAAACTGATGCCTTGTCCATTCCATGTTATGAAAGGGGCGTTACTCTGATATCGCAGTAAGACAAAAATATTCCGATGATGGCATATACTTGCCTTAATGTTGGGAATTTAATGCATATATTGCATAAAGTGTAATCAACTTGAAAAATGGATGCTACATCTATGGCACTCATTATGCCACCTGTGCCATCCAACAGAAACTCATGAGAATTAAAGAAATGCATCTGTAACCATCCATGACGAGGGGAGTTGCACTGGGATTGTTGCTGAGAATGGACGATCAACATAAGCTTGAAAGTACATGTCAACCTAAGACTGTTTAAACAACTAACAGTGTTATATTAAAAGTAATAAATTGTGTATAACACAGCTTTCAAGTCAACACATGTTAAGCCACCACAAAACAACACATTTGGACTCTTATTTGCTACCATAGATTCGATCTCTTAGTCCTTGATAAATACGGTGCTCATGTGATTCAACTCTTGCTTAACATCACTGGACATTATCAGATGACAAACTGGTTAACCAATTCATTACAGTTATAGCTATTTAAACAAGATAATGATTCTATCTGTGAAAGGACATTATTCTGAAATAGTGACATTCATGAGTTTGTTTTTAAAATAGTGTACTCGTCAGCAATCCCCACATTTTCCTGAAATGAACTAGTGACACAGAACTAGTTGCTTATGGTAATGTAGTGTGAATAAGATAAGTACACGATAGGTGGCGCTCTGCAGAAAAAATACAGAAAACGTAAAATGTTGAGATACTATTGAACCAATACCGTAGGAAGCTACCATATCGGTTTTGTCAATGACTTTTTGTGCCAGTCCTCGCAAAACAATAATGGTACTACACTTAAAGTGGACTAATCAGAAAGAAATGTAATTGCCAGCACCCCAATAAAACGTATATTAATACTTATCTATCTGTCTATAAATACGTTGACACATTCAAAACTGACTATTAAGCGACAGGTGGTGCATGGTCAAAGATAAAGTAAAAATGGAAGTGATATGACAGAAGAGTAATGATAGGAAAAGCAGAAATAAGTAAATGAGTGTCAGTGTACATTTTTGACCCTTCATACTTAGACCAATCTGGATACCATAGTGGCGATGAGATACGGAACCTCGAGTGGCATAGTTGACAACACAATTTCAGTTGACTCGTAGTCACCATACAGTTGCGATACAGAATTTCAGCTTCAACCGTTAGCAGCATTGAACCTGTCTCTATGGATTTAGTACGCACAATCGTGATGAAGAGTGCACCAAAGTCATGTGCACTTGATCCGATTCCGACATCACTGCTGCGAGAGTGCTTAGATCCAATATTGCCTTCACTAACTGATGTTTTTAATACCTCTCTCTCATCTGGGGAATTCTCATCATTTTTACAAAACTGCCATTGTAAAGCCTCTGCTGAAGACACCAACACTCGACCATAATGATTTAAAGAACTAGCGCCCAGTTTCTAATCTCCCATTCATGTCAAAAATCTTAGGAAAAGTTGTTCTATCCCAACTTGTATCTCATCTGAATTCAAACAGTCTTTTTAGTAATGTACAGTCTGCATATCGCCCTTGCCACAGTCCTGAAACTACTCTTCTGAAAGTAGTCAATGACCTTCTCTCTGCTTTGGATAACGGAAAGATTAAATTCCTCACTCTCCTTGACTTGTCTGCAGCATTTGACACTATAGACTATGATATTTTACTTCACCGTCTTCAGCATGTATAGTAGTAAAATAATACCAGGTTTTCAGCTCAAAGACCTTTTTTATACCCTTCCAACCTCCTAACAAATATAATTTACCTCTATGAGAGACCCTAAAACTCCCACCCCAAACGATTTACACAAAACTGAAACCAGGTTTTGAGCTCAGATATAATTCTATAACTTTACACTAATATATAACATGCATACCTAGACTTTGTAACAGATGTTGTCTAATCAATACGCCTAGCCGTTGCGCAGTATAAAAAATCAATATCTCTATGACAACCGAGCTATGTAACTGCCTTTGTCATACGGAGATGTGTTTAACTCAATCACGTGATTAGAATATTCCAGAATCGCCCACACGGAAAATTAATACGTTAAAGTGTCTCAAAACGGTGATGAGATTCTTTAGATAATTAATTTTCAGAACAAGTATATATAAAGCGGTCAAATTCTCTCATAGTCATTGCGTTCTGCACTTTCAAGGGAGAGGATGTATTATACCGGGTGAATCAGGTAAGTGATATTATTCTTTAAGTTTAGATAATATTTCATACTTGTTTTGATAATCTTTTTCATACTTGCTGACCCTCATTGGTAGAATATCCGTTAACATACTGTCAATAGTACGAAACTCGCGTATTAAATCGTCCATATCATATTTTATACCCCGCAAGTAAGATCGTATCTGATCAAGTAATTTTTTATAGGTGATACTAGCCGTTTGGCAACTATTTTTTTTAGTCGCGAGTCTAGGTTCTATCTTTCTACACGCTGTTGTAAGAGAAACACCAATGCCCGATATTATTAGCAAAAACGGGTTTAACGATGCACCACTTGAAATTATACCAGATCCGGTCAATAACAGCGGTAAATATGATATTACTCGAAGTATTTTGTTATAATATTTATAACATTTTTTCACGCACCAAAGTTTTTTATGATAAAATTCGTAATATTGCATTAGAGCGTCCACATCTTGTTTTGGAATTTCTTTTGAAATGTGATTGAAATCAAATATATATTTTTCCATTATATAATATTAATTTACAACAATGCTGGTTCTTGGTTTGATTAAGTAATTAATTGTGGTGTTTCAGCTACGAATTCTAGGCACCACCAGTAACGTCTCGGAGGCATTTCTGTTGATATCAGCGTAAAGATTTCTTTCATATTCTTGGTTAGCATCACCAATAGAGGATTATGATATTCATTCGGTGATAATGAAGTGGCAACATTAATTTCCGAACCGTATATAGATAACCTGTATAACCCAGTTACTTCTGCGGTATGTTCGAGTGTATTATTTGTGGTGTCCATGTTGATGATCCTGATGCTACTGTATATACGATATTTTTAATTTGTCCGTGTGGAATTTTAATCAGATTAGTTTTTTGAACAATATTAGCTATTCCACTGACAATATCATTGAGTTTCGTGTTAACGTCGGAGAGTTTTATGTCAACGGTTGGTGGATCACCAAAAAATTCTTTAAAGGGTTTGTTTACATTTCTACGAAAATTTAAGAACGTTTCTACGTGTCTAGAAAAAGTAGCACTAAGTGTAGTCATTTCATCACCGATTGTTTTTAACGAAGTTGTTATAGGAATTTCCTTATCATCGACATACTTTTTCGTAACAGCATCAAAATCATATTCTGGTGTTCTAAGATTATTAATGCCATTGTTATTCGTAATGCACGCATTATACCGCCGTTGGCCAATACGTATTTAGATTCTTGATCGTCGACATATTTCTTTGTTGCGGCGTCTGTATCTGCGGTTGGGTTTCCAAGGTATGTAATTTTATTTTGATTCATAATAATGTTACCTGTAAATGAATCACCAGCTTTCTTAATATAATCACTGACTGACGTACCGGAATCTTGTATCTTACCTTGATTTGTAAAAGTAACAATATTATTAACAACCGCGGTGGGAATTCGTAGAAGTACATTTGACAGTTGTACATTACTCGTCTTTAATCGTCCTTGTTTATCCTGGAAAATAACAACTTCATTTTGATCTACACTTGTGAGATTTAATAAATTATCAATTTCATTTCTTAGCTGATCAAGAGTTGCGTACTTAGATAAGTCACCTTGATAACCTTCAGTCAATAAATCTCCTGTTAATGTTCCAAATTTTGTATATTAACTCATTATTTATTGTCTTACATAAAATTATATAACAACGATGGCGTCGATATTAAACTTTGATACCGAGCGGCTGGTAAAACATAAACATAACAATGAACTTCCAGATTGTCATTATCTTATTGTTGGGCGAACTGGATCGGGAAAAACAAATTTGCTAATGAACTTACTTCTCGGCGATAATTTTAACTACGATCGAGTTTATATTTATACAATTAATCCACAGCAAGATAAGTACGAGCTACTAAGCGAATATAATGACAAACTTCGTGATGATCTTGAGTCTGGTGAAGATTTTTTTATAATCAGACAGCCAGAAGATCTTATTCCAGTTAATCAACTTGATGCATCTGAACATAAGATAGTAGTTTTTGACGATATTCCGCTAAATAATACGGAGATGAATAAAATAAGATCATATTTTTCACTATCACGAAATAAAAAGTGTAATTCTATTTATTTAGCTCAAGGTTTTTATAATGTTGACAGATTTATTCGGCGAAATACCGGTTGTTTTATATTATTTCCGGGATTGGACAATGTTGACGTCAGAAATATTGCAAACGAACAATGCGGTGACGTAACAAAAGATAAATTTATCGAACTTTATCATAAAGCTACAAAAGATAAATATAACTTCTTCTTATTTGATAAACTTACACATGATCCAACTAAAATGTTTCGCTGTTGTATTGACACTTACTTGCAGTAAGGTGTTTTAATTTTATAAAATTTATATATAATAATTATGGACAAACGAGCAAAATATAGAAAACCTATAGAAGATCTGAAAAAAACTAGCTCAATCGCAAGCAGCGTTTAAGCAAAGAGTACAACAAGCACGACGTGGACAGGTAACTGCCGCAGAAACAACAGCTACGATTTTCAAACCAGTTACTGAAGCACTACTTGGAAAACAACCTGAAACTAAACCACTATCAGAAGAAGAACTTAAGCAACTACAAGAAAAAGGCTTGGTTGGATTAGTTAAGGAACAACAAGAAGCAGCTGCTGGAAGAATTATTGCTAGATCTGATGAGGAAAAAAGAAAATTAGTTGAAGCTATTGTAGCAAACATAGCTGACCCTGCTGCTAGACAAGCTGAACTAACACTATTATTAAATAATCCACTTTTACTTGAACAAAGATTAGCGGAAGCAGTAATAGTTAGACCGATTAAAGAAAAGTTTGAAGAGGGAAAAGAGAAAGAAAAAAAAAGATTTGAATATGATTTATTAAATATCAATAGAAAAATAAGAGATTATGAATATAAAGATTTTGATAGGAGATATAACTTTTTTAATGTAAGAATACACGCTGTTATGAAAGATGATTATAGAGCTGACGAAAAAATTAAAGAATTAACAAAAATTAAAGAAGAGGGTGAAAGAAATCTCAGAGAAATAGTTTTAGAAAATAAAAATTACCATGACAACATTAAATTATACCGAGAAGGTATCATAGCTAGTCTTTATATTAAAGCTATTAATAAAATAAAAGATAGACGATATATTAGCCATCATAATAGTAATTTATCTACAGAAGCAAAATTATTGGATGAAGGATCAGAAGAATCAGTATATGAAGAAGAAGCTTTAAAGGAAACTGAAGGAACTAAGGAAATTGAAGAAAAACTAAAAATAGCAGAATCTAAAGTAACAGAATCCGATTATGATTATTTTATAAGAAAACATACTCTTTATGATATTAATGATATCAATAAATTGTCAAAAGAAACATATGATGATATTATTGAAAAATTAGAAGATATTACTAGAAAAGGAAGAGATGCTATTGGTGATATTTATAAAGCTAAAAAAGAAGGAATTTATACAGAAGATCTTGAAAGAAAATTTAAACTTTATAGAGATGCCATTATTGCTATTAATTTAAAACCCTTAGCGGAGGAATTTAGATCTGGAAAATATAAAAATAAGCAAATTTACGACGTGTTTGAAAAAAATGAGAATATTCGCACGGGTAAGACTGGAACAGGTGTAAAAATATTTACCTCAACTGCTGAAATGATAGGCAGATTAATGCTATTAATATCATCAAAAGAAGCTGGTAATATTAGTGCTGAAATTGACAATAAAATTATTGATATACTTGATCACCTAAGATCAGAAAATTTATTAACATCTGACGAGTATGAAACTTTACACCGCGACTTAATCTAGGTGATTTAATTTTATAAAATGATTTAATATAAAAAATGTCAACAACACTATTGTTCGACTCGAGTCAAACGACAGGAAATAGCACAAACTTTTCAGTAAATTACAATCCGCCAATACAACTAGATCCTGCTAAACAATATGAGATTGGATTAATTTCCTGCACTTGTTGGAATGCCATGGCTAATATTAAAGCCGGTGTCAATGATGAATTTACTTATGAGGTTTTCAAATTAGATGTATATTTCGATGGTAGAAATATATATAAAATTCCACAAGGAGATTATAACATCAACGATCTAAACAGGGCTATGAAAGAGATAATAACAAAAAATGGTGGTAATGCTGATAATTTTGAGTTGACAGCGAATTATAACACGTTACGAGCTAGGATAAAATTGACAAATATAAGATTTGGTTTTAATACACCAAGAAATTTTGGATCAATGTTAGGATTTTCTATTGATTATTTCTTTGCCTCTGATAAAACTAAAACATATGTCGGTGAACTGCCAGTAAATATAACTGACGTAAACACAATACTTGTCAATTGTTCCATTGCATCTGGATCTCACACATCAAAAGGAAGTAAAGGACAAACAATTTACAGTTTCTCACCAGAAGTTCCTCCAGGATCTCTCATGCAAATCACTCCGCGTGATATTTTCTATTATCCGTTAAACGTTGAAAATCAAATATCAAGTATAACAATGCAATTAACAGATCAGTCTGGAAGACAACTAGATCTGAACAACGAAATTGTTACATATTATTTACACTTACGCGTACAATAACAAAGTCATTGCGACTTCGTGATTTGACAATAAAAATTATACAGCATCAGATATAATGAAACAGAGAAAAAAAATTTATCGAAGAAAAATAGTAGGAGGATTTTTTGGAAGTATATTTACTAAAGTTATTAAAAATGTTCCAGGAATCGCGCGTAAAGTTGCACCAATTGCACTAGACACAGGTAAAGCTTTTGCAACTGGATCCGCATCTGCCGCTAGAACTGCGGTTGGACAAAAAATAGCTGATAAAATAAAAGGCGATCCACCGTCTGCATCTGATATAAAACAAGCTATATCAGAAATCGCTCCAACAAAAGAAACTCAACGTGCTATGATAACAACAACGAAAAAACTTTTATCACCGAAAGGCGAGCAGATTATACAAAAATTAATATCTAAAGTAACGGCGCCGCAATAAAATTTTATATAATCTAATAAATAAAAAATGTCTGTTAAAAATTATCTCGATTTAGCAGAAACTTATGACACCGATGACACTGTAACATAATTTGAGTACGTTGAGTATCTCGATGAAAATTCTAATGAACCAAATAAAACTGGTATTAGAACATTTAATACTCGAGACGAAGATGTATTTCTACTGCCTCATAAGGCAATGTTAGAAGTTCGCGGTCAGATTATGACAGTGGCTAATCCACCTGTTGCAATTGCAGCTGGAACAGAAGTAGCTCTTATAAATAACGGCTGGTGTTTATTCAAAAGTGCTAGATATCAACTAGCTAATCAAACTGTAGAAGATATTTCAAGTCACTTATAAGTTGCAAGTACAATCTTAAATATTATTTCGTTTTCCGATGATTACTCCAGATCAACTGCAACGAACATGATGTGGTTTAAAGATACTGGACGTGGTGTAGCAGAATCAACCGAACTTTTGTCGAAAGGTGTTTTATTGCACGGAGCTGATGCCGCTGCAGATCTTGTAATTGTAAGAGCTTTTCTTATTGTTAATGCAGCCGCACTAGGTATAGCCGCACCAGCTGCAGACGCTAATGTAGATGTTGTAAGAGTCTCACTTACTGCAGCTTGTAATAATACTGGAGTAACTCCACCAGCTGCAGGTGCGACCGCTGTCGTAATGTTAGATTTAATCAACAACACAATTGACGTAAAAAATCCGCGTTATAATGAAGGTTTTGCTAGGCGAAGAGCACTTACAGCAGGATCACGTCAAATTACAATTATGCTGCCATTAAGTATGATTTGTGGCTTTTGTCGCGATTACGATAAAGTATTTCGTGGAGTTAAACGTACACTTATTTTAGATCGGGCAGAACAAAACGACTGTCTGTTTAGGTCAGGTGGAGCTGATGTACAGTTTATCATAAACAAACTTGCGCTGTGGATGCCGCGTATAACTCCGTCGATCACAAAAGCGGCAGAACTAAATAGTATGCTTGAGAAACATACAAACAAAATTTATTTTCAGCAGCATAAAATATATCAAACAGCAGTTCCAAATACTACCGACTACACATGGCTAGTTACAACAACATCAAGCGAACAACTGCCGAAACAATTGTTTGTCGTATTTCAACGGCAAGCGCAACGTGGTAGCCAAGAACAAAATAATGCGATATTTGATAACGCTAATATTAGACGAATATATGCTAGACTAAATTCGAAGCAGTATCCAGAACGAGCGATAGAATGCAATTTTACAGATGACGCTAATAAAAATGTTGCTCGACCGTACATGTATTTACTCGACGCAGTACAAAAATATCAAGATGTTGAAGATGGATCTCAAATATCAGTAGAGGAATTTCGTACACTTTATCCAATATTTTATTTTGATGTTAGCAAACATGGCGAGAGATTAGTTGATTCAACAGCTGATATTGAAATTACTTGGACACTCGAACTTCCAGCAGTTCCAGTGCCGTTATACGTATATGCATTAGTGATAAGCGACAGATTTGTTACGATAGACTCCGTTGGAGGTAAAATGACAGTCCAAGTTTAATCTGCAATCGTTATATAAGATGACAAAATATATTGTAAAAGAAATATATTTGACTGATGGTCAAGTTAAAAAATTAGCAGCTGCTGTTGCAAAGCAGAGACAGGTATCATTAAAGGTTATTCCTGGCGCTCAAACGGGTATTTTAACAAAATTAATGTTAACCAAAAATCAAGCAAATAAATACGATCGCAAAAAACCTTTTGTTTTAAATTTAAGTGCCGCACAAATAACAGCGATGTCCCACCGCATTGTGGTGGAAGGTGGTTTCTTTGGTCCGGCATTATCAGTACTAGCTAGCACTATAATACCAAAAATGTTACCGGTGTTAGGTACATTAGGATTAGCAGCAGCGTCTGGCGCAATATCTGGCGCAACGAAAAAAGCAGTTGAGGGTAGTGGTATAAAGAAAATAGTCTAAAGCTTAATTTTATGTGACCGATAAATATAATGCCCAATGCAACGCATCGACGAAAAACCACAACGAAAAAAAAGAAAACGAAAAAACGCAATCAAACAAAACAAGGAGGAATTATTCCTTTCGCTCCACTTTTAGCGGGACTAGCGGGAAGTCTACTGCCAAATCTGCTGGGAATAGGAGGACGACGATTAACATTGCCGGGAACACGGCCACCCCGCTAAGTAACTTTGATATACTTGATAAGTTAAAATCAGTTCCTAGATTTCACGGAGTTTATTCTAAAGATGAACTCAACACCAAAGGTGTCAGCGATGTATCAGCTGTAGGTTCATGCGTGATAAATATACAAGATTTCAATGACGTATCCGGCACACATTGGGTAGCAGTTTATAATAACAATTATTTTGACTCGTTTGGACTTCCTCCGAGCGATGTAATGCAAAAATACATAAACAAAAAATACAAACAAATATATTATTCGTCTAATCAACTTCAACCTGTTGGAACTTCTACTTGCGGATATTATTGTATAATGTTCATTAAACAGATGTCAAAAGATCCTAATTTTTTAAAGTTTATTTTGCAGTTTGATAAGCAACCTTCTCACGCTAATGATGAGATTGCAATTAATTTTTGTAAAGCTATCTAAAGCTTACTAATAATTTTATCTAAACTTACAAATATATAATGTCAACATATTGTCTCAAATGTAAAACTAAAACAGAAAATAAGGATGAGACGACGGAAAAAACAAAAAATAATAGAATGATGCTAAAAAGTATTTGTGCAATCTGTGGAAAAAGAAAAAGTATGTTTTTAAAGAAAACGTCTGGAGCTGGTTGCCCTCCTCCTGACAAAGTCAGGGAGATTATTTTAGTAGATGACTAAAAATATAGAATGATATGCAACTGCGATTCTGACAGAGATTTATGTCTTGAGCAAAATAAAATTGTCACATATTGTCAACGTTGTAACAACAGAGAAATAATAGGTACAGGTATAGATATACATACATTTATTGGCAAACTGCCGAAACCAAAAGGAGGTTGGACATTGCCAGGTCATAAATACACTGGACCTTATAATCCTCTTGATAAACAACTTGACGAGAACGATAATCCACTGCCAGGACAAGAACCTTACAATCAAGTTGATGCAATAGCAATGCGTCATGATATTTGTTACAGGGACAACGAGCAAGATAAGGCTGGTTGTGATAAAGTAATGTTAGACGAATTACGTGATATGGAGCCAACAAATCTACGAGAACGTTTTGATAGAAGATTTGTTCAGGGAATGATAGGAGCAAAATATAAACTTGGACTCGGAAAAGAATTATACGATGATCTAGCGTCTGAGCTACATAAACCTAAAAAAAACGTTTACGCGACGTAAAGTTGTCGCAAATGCCGTTGATGATATCTGGGCGATAGATTTAGTTGATGTGTCAAATCTAGCAGAATTTAATGATAATAAGAAATATTTGTTTAATGTCATAGATGTTTTTAGTAAATATGCTTTTAGTGTACCTGTTTCAGACAAGACAGGAACGTCGATAACTGATGCACTGAAACAAATAATAACAAGTACAGAAAGAAAACCAAATAAAATCTGGACCGATCATGGAGCAGAGTTTTTCAATAAAAAGTTCGAGCAGTTTTTAGAACAAAATAATATTAAAAAGTATGTTACAGGGAACGAGGGAAAAAGTGTTGTCGTCGAAAGATTTAATCGCACGCTAAACGAAAAAATACACAAGTATTTGACAGCTAAAAATACCAATAAATATATTGACAATTTACAAAACATTGTTGACGAATATAATAACACGAAACACCGAACCACGAAACTATCGCCAATCGACGCTATTAAAAATCCGATATTAGCAACCGAAAACATGTACCGCAGACATAAATTTAAAGTGGGTGATAAGGTTAGAATCTCTCTGACGAAAAAAGTATTTGAAAAAGGATTTACTCCAAACTGGAGTGAAGAAGTATTTGTTGTTGATAAAGTACTTTTAACAATACCTGTGACGTACGCGTTAAAAGATTTATTAGGTGAAACAATAACTGGTAGTTTTTACGAGCAGGAACTTCAGAAAACGGAACAAGATGTTTTCGTTATCGAAAAAGTGATTAGGAAAAAAGGTAATAAAAGTTTAGTTAAGTGGCGTGGGTATAGTGACAAATTTAATAGTTGGGTACCAACTAAGTCGATCCAATAACGTTATTATAAATTTGTTCGCATTTCACAAGCACAGATTTACATTTGATAGTTTTACATAACGAAATTAAATGTAATTTTCTTTCATTATCAACTGGCATTAAATTAAATATCTTAGCAAAAATAAAATCGTATTTTATACTCCTTCGCTGGCCAGTTATTTTTATATTTAAAAATGGTCTGATAAGCTGCCAAAATATCTGTTGTTCGGCAACAGTAAAGTTAAATTTTATTATTTTTTTGGCAATGTGATACTTAACATTATATCGTCCAGTTGTTGGTCTGCTGTATTTTTTTCTGTAAGCGACGGTGACTATTTCATCATCATCATTATTATTGTACAAAATATCATCTTCGCTATAACTAGCAGATTTGTCTATTATATCGGTAGTGATTTTAACATTGTCTACAACTTTATCACAGGCAACTTTATCACCAGTGATTTTAACATTGTCTGCGATTGTATCTTCCACATATATTTCAGCAAGTCGTTTCATCAAGTTCATATTATAATATACTTTTATCTAATTTATTGTTATAAGATATGACCGACGAGGTAAAATATCATCAAAAGGTTAATATATTAAATTACAAGGAACTAGCCGAAGCAGTTCGAAAATGTCTGTCGGGTTATAGTTCGTATTCCGTTGACGTTATTGTTACGCAAGGTGATTCTCATAAAATATTACTAACAGCAGCAGAAAAAAATAAACTTAATGAAAATGCTTTTATAACATTAAAATTTGATCGCGATGATATTATGGCATTTGCACATAGCTGTCTTACTAAGACAGAATTACGAAATATCATTAATCATCATATCTAAAACTAAATCTGTCAAAAGTTGACATTGACGTTGCTGATTTAGTTATGCCGTCGGCAACGTCTATTACTCTTTGTGGATGAATTTTAAGATGCTTTGCTGCAGCCGATATTGATCTAAATTTCATTTCTTCTCCAGTTTCTAAATTTACTGAAATAACTGATCTTTTAGGGTTTTTAAAATTATTACCGTTAGAATGAAATCCACGTCGGGTGCTTTCTTCTGGTGTAACTAGATCTAAATTTTCAATACAATTATCAGTTTTAATTTTGTTAATATGATCGATAACTAAATTGTCTGGAATGACGCCATTGAACGTTTCATACACGAAACGATGTATAGAATAATTAACTTGATTAGTCAGTGTTCCTCTGACATTTGCTATGAGATAACCCATATTACTCATAAAACCAACAACTTTTTTTGTCCTTACATGTCGAATTATCCCGTGATCATTTGCTTCGTATAAATCAAAGACCGGCTGCGGCTGAAACTCGTTTTCTAAAGATAAGTTGTCAATATTGTCATCGCTGATCGAGCCATTTACTCGATAGACTCGCTGCCCTTCAGGAATATCATCACAGAACAAAGTATATATAAAATCTTTTCTAAACATTTTAGTCATATCTGTTTCATTGCCTTTCACTGAAATTATCATTCCAGCTGGTGTTGGTTTTCCTATAGATTTTTTAGATTTTATGTTAATAACCGAACCAAGTGCATTTCCAGCGTAAAAGTTATACTTCGGATGAACATGATATGCTTCTTGCTCCTCTGCTGTCAATCGAATGTATCTCAGATTTTGTGTCATTATACTATAAGGATTTTATATCTCTAATTGTTTGTTCAGCTGGCGTGCAGTGAGTTATCGATCGAACAATCAATTAAACATATAATATTACACTATTATATAGCAATGCTGAAATTACGTGATATAGCCAAGAAGAGCCTTATTGGAGAACCTGAAAAAATAGCGACTGCTTTTACAGGATTCGACAACAGTTATCGGTTCGATAAACAAATCGTACTAGTAAATTTTACTGCAGAAAATCTTTATCATTTGCTAGAGCCAACTGCAAAACGTGAACTTGAAAAACATAAGGGTATAAGAATATTAGTGCAATATCACGTTATATTTTCAAAACTACTTGTGACGGAAGGATCGACTAACACGGAAACTACGGATCCTTATATTAATGCAAAATCAAGGCGTGTTTTGCTTGGGACTGATCTTTTGTCACTAGCTGATGAAATACACCAAGAAATTTGGAAAAAGATAGAAGAATATACCGAATCGGGTTCGGGTTGGAAGTTTGAAATGATCAAGGAAATTTTATTTCACACAATGAAATATAACGCATTACGCGGTAGTTCGTATATCGACCTGCCACCAAAAATAAAAAACAAAAAATGTTGTATAAACATAAAAAACGTTGATAACAAATGTTTCCAATGGGCTGTTCTTTCTGCGTTATTTCCAGCAGAAAAAAATGCTGATCGTGTTGAGAAGTATATCAGTCACGTGTCAAGATTAAATTTTAAAGATATTGACTTTCCAGTGGCAGAAAATCAAATACCAAAGTTTGAAAAGCAAAACAATGTTTCGATCAACGTTTTCGGACTTGATGAAAAAGAAAAGGTCTATCCAAGATATATTTCAGAAAAAGCTTCACAATCGACTATAAATTTATTGTTTTATAGAAATCATTACGTTTGGATCAAAAACGTTAATGGACTAGTTGGTAGACAGTACAACAAAGATAAGAACAAAAACTTCTTTTGCTATCGCTGCTTGCATGGTTGTACAGACAATGAAACATTACAAAAGCATTTGCAGTACTGTAGTGACGTACAACGAATAACGATGCCGTCTAAAAAAGATAGCGTGTTACAGTTTGTCAATCACCATCACAAACTAAAAATTCCTTTCGTTATATACGCTGATTTCGAATGCTTACTTCAACCTGTACTTGGCGTAGAAAATAATCCCAACCAATCGAGTACAAGGAAAACTCAAAATCATGTTCCGTGTGGAGTAGCGTACAAGATAGTTTGTTGTGCTAATTCGAAATTATCTAAACCAATTAAATTATATCGTGGTAAAAGTCCAGCTGTTTGGCTTCTCAAGCAGCTCATTAGCGAAGTTGATCATATATTTACTAGTTTAAAAAGAGTAACTTCAATGAAAAAACTGACATCTCAGCAAAAATCTGATCACGAACAAGCGAAATTTTGTCATATTTGTGAGAAAGCTTTTGACTCTGACAACGTCAGGGACAAGAAAGTACATGACCATTGCCATCTCACCAGACAGTGCCGTGGAGCGGCTCATGATCAATGTAATTTAAAATTTCATGTTCCATATTTTATTCCAGTTATTCTTCACAACTTTCGAGGATATGATAGCCACATTATCGTAGAAGCTTTTGGTGATCCTGACGTAAAAGCTCGTTTAAAACTCAATAACGTTATCAAATGCATTCCAAATAATTTTGAAAAGTATATGTCAGTTACTTTGGGTAAGTTGCGTTTTATTGACAGCATGCAGTTTATGAAAGCATCGTTAAATAAGCTTGTAAAAGACTGTAGTAAGTTTGATAACCTACAAGACTGTTTTGGAGATAAATACACTCTACTAACCAAAAAAGGAGTATTTCCGTACGATTATCTCGACGATTGGAGTAAATTTGATGAAACATCTTTACCTGACAAGGACAAATTTTATTCACAACTTAAAAATAAAAATATAACCGATGACAAATACAAATACGCGCAAGATATCTGGAAAGAATTTGATTGTAGAACATTTGGCGATTATCATGATTTGAACCTAAAAACAGATGTTTTATTACTAGCAGATGTTTTTAAAAGTTTTCGAGAAGTGAGTTATAATAATTACGGACTAGATCCTTGTTGGTATTATTCTGCTCCTGGGTTGTCATGGAACGCTTTGTTAAAATTTAGTAAAGTAAGGTCAGAATTACTGACTGAGGTTGATATGTTCAATTTTATCGAAAAAGGTATTCGAGGTGGCATTAGCATGATCATAAAAAAATATGCTGAAGCAAACAACAAATATTTGAAAGAGTATAATCCTGAGCTTCCTTCGAAGTATATTATTTATCTAGATTGCAATAACTTGTACGATTATTCTATGGCAGAACCAATGCCTTTTGGTGGATTTCGTTGGATTACGGTTGATCAATTTCTATCAGAGACAGAAAAAAAGATACCCGACGATGTTTCGTACTTCGTTGAAGTTGATCTCGATTATCCAACTTGGCTACACAAATTGCATAACGATTATCCTTTCTGTGCGGAATCGATGGTCATAGATTATAGTTTATTATCTCAGGAACAACAAACGTCAGCATCACCAAGACAAAATTCTATGGTCAAAAAACTAGTACCAAATTTGCTCGATAAGAAAAATTATGTTTTGCATTACAAAGTTTTAAAACAAGCAGTCGATGCTGGTCTGGTGTTGAGAAAAGTTCATCGTGTACTAAAATTTAATCAGTCGCCTTGGATGAAAGGTTATATTAACTCGAACACTTCAAGAAGAGCTGTGGCAAAATCTGATTTTGAGAAAGACTTTTTTAAGCTTATGAACAATTCCGTTTTTGGTAAGACGATGGAAAATATTAGAAAACGCGTAAATATCGAACTAGTTAATGATATTAATCGCAGAAACAAACTTGTATCAGACGATGATTTTGTTAGCATGAAAATTTTTAATGAAAATCTTGTCGCGATACAGCGACGAAAAACAAATCTAAAATTAACAAACCGATTTACGTTGGAGCTTCCGTGTTAGATTTATCGAAATGGCTGATGTACGATTTTCATTATAATTTTGTTAAAAATCAATGGCCGTCCAGTAGATAATTGTTTACTGATACCGATTCGCTCGTATATGAAATCGAATGTGAGGATATTTATCAGGACATGTACGATAATCGACATCTGTTTGATCTTTCCGATTACCCTTGTGACAGTAAATTTTATGACAACACGAACAAGAAGGTTATTGGTAAGTTCAAAGATGAAATGAACTCGAGCATCATCAAATACTTTATCGGATTGCGTAGTAAAATGTATGCAGTATTGTTAGATAATGATGAAATAAAGAAAAGAGCAAAAGGTCTGTCTGACTATTTTGTTAAAAAGTTTATGAAATTTGATGATTATAAATACGCGCTTGATGGCGGTGTTAGTTTTATAAGAGCAATGGCTATTCGAACGAATCATCATAAACTAGAAACAGATGTCATTATCAAACGCGGATTGAGTAATTTTGATGATAAACGTTACTGTAAAAATGGGGTAGATACATTTGCACTTGGGTATTGTCATGATGATAGATCTATACTCGACATTATCTTTTCCGACTGAAATTTTATCTAAACTTAAGAATAATGTTTGAAAATTTGACAGTGACAAATAGTTACAATAGCAAGATCAAATATCTAATGATGGACGGCAAACAATTGACAGTTGAAATTAATAATGAAACATCAGGTATATGTTTTAGTGGAACTCGTGACAAGCTAAAACTTTCGCTTATCAGATCTGATGACAGTGAGTATTT
Source organism: Megalonaias nervosa (assembly GCA_016617855.1). Taxonomy (NCBI): domain Eukaryota; kingdom Metazoa; phylum Mollusca; class Bivalvia; order Unionida; family Unionidae; genus Megalonaias; species Megalonaias nervosa. The sequence continues at coordinate 77,613 of JAECUM010090809.1, forward strand.
CAATTACCTCGAGCAATTGTATCAAAAGTTGCTAGCGGAATTTACAAACTTTCATGATCCGATCAGTCAACAAAAATATACTAAACTTACAATTGATCTTGATCGGTCAAAAATATATTTTATCGACAAAAAATACCCTCTCAACAAACCTCAAATAAAAGATTTGTTGGAATCTCGTCGCTGTGTGAGCGGTAAAGTAAAGTTTAGTCTCTATCATCGTGATAATGAAATATTTCTAATATCAACAGTTGAAACATTAATCATTGGTAATGAAATATAAACAATATCACTTACCTGATTCACCCGGTATAATACATCCTCTCCCTTGAAAGTGCAGAACGCAATGACTATGAGAGAATTTGACCGCTTTATATATACTTGTTCTGAAAATTAATTATCTAAAAAATCTCATCACCGTTTTGAGACACTTTAACGTATTAATTTTCCGTGTGGGCGATTCTGGAATATTCTAATCACGTGATTGAGTTAAACACATCTCCGTATGACAAAGGCAGTTACCTAGCTCGGTTGTCATAGAGATATTGATTTTTTTATACTGCGCAACGGCTAGGCGTATTGATTAGACAACATCTGTTACAAAGTCTAGGTATGCATGTTATATATTAGTGTAAAGTTATAGAATTATATCTGAGCTCAAAACCTGGTTTCAGTTTTGTGTAAATCGTTTGGGGTGGGAGTTTTAGGGTCTCTCATAGAGGTAAATTATATTTGTTAGGAGGTTGGAAGGGTATAAAAAAAGGTCTTTGAGCTGAAAACCTGGTATTATTTTACTACTATTCAAAACTGACTATTAAGCGACAGGTGGTGCATGGTCAAAGATAAAGTAAAAATGGAAGTGATATGACAGAAGAGTAATGATAGGAAAAGCAGAAATAAGTAAATGAGTGTCAGTGTACATTTTTGACCCTTCATACTTAGACCAATCTGGATACCATAGTGGCGATGAGATACGGAACCTCGAGTGGCATAGTTGACAACACAATTTCAGTTGACTCGTAGTCACCATACAGTTGCGATACAGAATTTCAGCTTCAACCGTTAGCAGCATTGAACCTGTCTCTATGGATTTAGTACGCACAATCGTGATGAAGAGTGCACCAAAGTCATGTGAACTTGATCCGATTCCGACATCACTGCTGCTAGAGTGCTTAGATCCAATATTGCCTTCACTAACTGATGTTTTTAATACCTCTCTCTCATCTGGGGAATTCTCATCATTTTTACAAAACTGCCATTGTAAAGCCTCTGCTGAAGACACCAACACTCGACCATAATGATTTAAAGAACTAGCGCCCAGTTTCTAATCTCCCATTCATGTCAAAAATCTTAGGAAAAGTTGTTCTATCCCAACTTGTATCTCATCTGAATTCAAACAGTCTTTTTAGTAATGTACAGTCTGCATATCGCCCTTGCCACAGCCCTGAAACTACTCTTCTGAAAGTAGTCAATGACCTTCTCTCTGCTTTGGATAACGGAAAGATTAAATTCCTCACTCTCCAAGACTTGTCTGCAGCATTTGACACTATAGACTATGATATTTTACTTCACCGTCTTCAGCATGTATTTGGCATTCATAATACGGCCTTACTATGGTTCAAGTCCTACTTAGTCAACAGGACACAAATTGTGTCCGCAAATGGAAAACACTCCAACCCAGTTGATCTATGCTGTGGTGTTCCACAGGGGTCTGTTCTTGGGCCTGTTCTCTTCATTCTATACACTCAGCCACTCTCAAGCGTCATAGATCATCATCCAGTGTCTCACCAATTGTATGCTGATGACACCCAAATATACAAATCTAGCCATCCAACTGAAGTTAAAGCTACCATCCAAGGTGTAGAGAGGTGCATTTCCGATGTGAAATCATGGATGACATGTAACAAGCTGCAGATGAATGATGATAAAACTGAAGCCATTCTGATTACGACACAAAGACTTTCTCAATCACATCCTTTACCTCAGACAATAAATACCAACATTAAATTCACACAGTCAGTACGAAACCTAGGTGTTACTTTTGACAGTACTCTCTCATTGCACCAATATGTCATGAACATATGCAAGGCTGCATATCTTGAGCTGAGACGCATCAGCTCCATTCGCAAGTATCTTTAAGTTGATGTCACTAAAACACTTGTGTTCCTTAGCACTTTCAACACTGGACTATTGTAACTCAATTCTGTCTGGTTCGTCTCAATATCTACTCCAGAAAATTCAAAATGTTCAAAACACAGCTTCTCGGATCATCCTTAGAGTACCACGATCTGAGCACGCCTCTCCCCTGCTCTGTACCCTACACTGGCTATCCATACGATCCAGAATTAAACACAAAATGTGTTCTCTGTGCTACGTTTCATTAACGGGCTCCAGTCCAACACACCGATCTGACCTCACCCATGTGTACACACCAGCAAGATACTTACACTCCTCTTCTGACACTCGTATTCTCATTATTCCCACTATGAAAATGAAATCATATGGACAACGTTCTTTTGCATACCAGGACCCAGCAACGTGGAACGAATTGCCCACTGCACTTAGACACAAAAAATCACTGATCTCATCCAAGAGCGCTCTTAAAACGAACCTATTTCAACTGCAAGAACAGACTTAAAGATCTATCCTTACCTTAAATATTTACAGCATGTTTTCTGTTTCTAATTTAATGGTGTTTGCTTTTATTTTTGTAATCATATCATTATATATGTTTTTTAAGTGTTGTCAAATGTTGTAAAGCGCTTAGAGCTTCTAAAGATTAGGCGCTATACAAAGTCCCCATTATTGTTATTATTATTATTATTATTATTATTATTATTATTATTATTATTATTATTATTATTATTATTATAGTCCTGAGAATCACTAGGTCTTACTTGCAGCTGACTAGTTCATTAGAATGTGATTTTGGAAAGCTCCTGCTTGTCAGATACCAAGTCAGAAGCTTCTGCAATTATTGGTTGTAATTTGTTCCAAGTCCCTATCGTACATGGGAAGAAGCTGAACTTGAAACAAATTGTTGATGCTGACTTTAATTGGAACTTTTCATGTGGTTTGCCCTAGTTTGACTATAAGCCTGGGTCAGGTATTGGTCCGCTGGTATGTCCACTAAGTTTTTGCAATCTTGTACAACATGGTCAGCTGGGCCTTGGTTCACCTGGATTCGAGTGATTCCCACTGGAGATGGTTCAACAATGCACTGACACTGCTAGTGTTACAATATTTATTTGTGGTGAATTTAACAGCTCTCCTCTGAACCATATCTATCTTAGATCTTTATCATGTGGATTCCACACAACTGAGCAGTACTGAAGACCTGGTCGAACCAGAGTGAATTATGCTGCACCTTTTACTTTATTTTTTGTTTGGAGGTTGCGGTGCAGGAAGCCAAAGTTTCTGTTCTCTTTCTTCACTATCTATGTCTCTGGACAATTCAACCCCGAGTTTTTGGTTGTCTGCTCACTGGCTAACTTATGCCCCTTAAGAGTATATTCGGACAAGATTAGTGATTTATTCCTGTAAAATCTTAGGATGCTGCATTTTTATGCGTAGAAAAACATACCCCAAGTTCTTTCTCAGAGGGCCAGTTGGTTCAGGTCTTTTTGGAGGATCTCACAGTCCTTGGAGACATTTATTTCCCAGCACACTATACAGTCATCTGCAAAAAGTCTTGTTTGTGGATTTGACACTCGCAGGTAGATCACTGATGAACACCAGGAAAAGTTTGGGACCCAAAACACTCCCTTAAGGCATCCCACTAACAACCGGTGATGGGTCTGATGTTGCTCCATCTACTATAACTCTCTGCGATCTGTTTGTCAGGAAATCTCTGATCCATTTCTGGGTATTACCCCTGATGCCATAGTGGTCCAATTTACAGAGGAGTCCTTCATTGGGGACACGATCGAAAGCCATACTGAACTCAATGATTGCAAGGTCATACGGCTTCACTCTGTCTAAGGATTTGACGAGCTCATCCACTAGGGTTATTAGCTGTGTTTCACACAGTTTCTTAGTAACGGTTACAGTATTCACACTACTACGACTACTGCAGGTAAAATAATGCGATCGTATTACTAAACCACGAAAACTGATAAAGATAACAAATGGGATGGCGTGTATACTGCATGGTTTAAGTTCAATTCCAATTTCAAAACTTATCTTTTAAAAGATAAAAATGTACAAAGAATTCATAGTAACGGTTCAAATAATAATCATAATAATAATAATAGTAATAATAAAAATAAAACTACTAGTGAAATAATAATATGTTCCAATTCAAACAATCCTCGAAAATTGATAACGCCACCAATGGTGGTCTATTATTTCAAATCGAACTTTAACAAAAATTGCTAAAGTAAACACAATAACATGTAATTAGCAGCGCTGAAATGAAACGTACAACGAATTATTAGTAACGGTTAAAGTATATACACTACCGGTCAGATAATACATTTCTAGTAGCACAAGCCTCAATGTTAAAAGGAGCGTTGTTATTTTTTTTAAACCTCAATGTCCAATGAAAACTATCGTTTCAACCAAAGTCATTTGCATATTTGCATAAATGAATAATTCATGACTATCAGGAAATGTCCCATAGACCGAGTCACTGTGTCGTCTGCGGCCAATATTTGCAATGCCTAGTTTTAATATTTGCAAACAAATGGAACAAATAAAAAGGATAAACACTTTTATGCACGATCTCAAAGAAATATATCTCCAAAATTTACGCTATTATTTAAAGTATCAAAGACGGCTACAAACATTGACAACATAGACTCGCACCTGTAAATACTACCACCTTGTTACTAAAGAAACTCCCAGTTAATTAGAAACTCCGATAAGTTGATAGAGTTTGTGGATCCTCCAGCAACAATCAGGTTAGAAATTGAAAATTGATGTGTCAAATGACGACGTTTAAAAAATCGTTTGTTTGTAAACCAGCATTTCGAGAAGTATAGGGGAAGAGAAATAAATTTACTTCAAGACCATTTCCAAAGGGCTTTTTATACCCACTTCTTAATCTTATAAGGCGTCTTTTTTTACATTATTTATTTTCTGGATCCCTTTTGGTTTTACAATCGTGCGAGGAGTACAAAGAACATGAGCATGGGCGAATGCTAAATCAAACTAATTATTTCATTGGAAAATGTCACCACAGTCTTCAACATTAAATTACGTTAATGTTTTGTACACAACATAAATTGTTTCTGAAAGGTCTAGCACTATTTTCATTTTCTTATTAGTTTTAACGGCTCTTTTAACATAAAATTGTCTATCATAGTGAATACATTAGAACAAAATGCCTTTCTGGAATTTATATGTAGCAAGTTACGACAAACTGATCGATAATGTTTAAAAGATACGACTAAATCGGCTGAATCGTGATCGAAACTCGAAACGTGACAACGTGGAAGCGTTACTAACATAGGCAAATTCATAGAGAAAGAATTTATCTTAAATTATTTTACATTGGTTTATAATGTTATGCATAATCAATCACACATTGTTATAATTACAATCTCAGTAGTGTAATTTTGTTTCTTTTGCCTTATTTGTCCCCTTTGGGTCCCTGCCATTCGACCTTGATTTTTTCTACACACGTGAGTCAGTCATGGAAGGTGGAGCCTCGACGGATCTCAGAACGGAAAATGGGTTTCAAACTGGTGAAATTACAGCCTTTGATACTACTTCGAGTTGGTTCCATAAGGTGCTACCTTGCTTTGCCATACATGTAACTTAATACAATTGCGAGCAATCCACACCGCGAGCCCAGCACAAAGAATGAATTACTGTAGCAGCTAATGCGTTTCGATCGATAATCGGGCTTTTGCGTGTAAGTGACAATCAGTTCTGTTCATTACCAAAACCGAGGCTGATACTTATACTTTTGAAACGATAGTTCGGTTGTGATATTATCTATCATCTCTTTTGCAGTCTTTTTGTCCTTTTCGACTCCATGTCGGTAAAGAATATATTCAACGATAATATCACAAAAAGGTTTTGATAGTGTTTTAATATTGATATATTTGAGTAGTTCTTTTAAACTTTTTATCCATATATTCCATTTGTTTCCATGTGATTGCATTGTAGCGTTATCATAGGCATATCATAGTGTAGCATCGGTAGATTGTCTTCTACGAGGGGGGTTAAGTCTATTAAGGATATTAATTATAAACTATACATTTTCTTAATTGATATCAGAGGGTTTTACCTACGAGCAATATTTGAGAGCATTCCATATATGGTATAATGTGGTTGAGTTTATTCCATATCGTTCGTTCACTTCTTTTTGTAGAAACTGAGCCACACAGGCTCTGTATTTATTTAACAGTTTAAGTCAGAAGGTCTATTTGTGTTTTTGGTATTTATATATGACTTTTTAAATCTAAAAGCAGATTACTTGACTTTGACTTTCCGTGAATTCGCTCTGTTTCTTACTTATACTCGCAATAGCCGGGAGTACCATTTCCGCCAGCACACTTTCATACGCAGCAGCAAATGATTATTTTATCCTTGATTGCCACCGAATAGAATTTATTTATCCATCTGAGGCCCCATGTGCAGCTGCTAAACATTTAGAATAGACGTGTACTCCTGAATGCAGTTACACCAAAATTAATTTGATATCACCATCAAAGACACCTGTACTATCGACACACCTCCTACAATAACAAATACTGTTTTACCTACAATTATTGGTGTTGTTGTGATTCCAGTTACACAAAGACCAACAGTTGCTGCCGCAGCAAGACCGCAAATAGCTTCTACGACCTAACAAACGAATTTCACAAACAGCGGTTTTCTTGGCAATTTCATTTCTCAGCCGTTGTTTCGCTTCGATTATTTTTTCCACGACGCTGTGACTGAGGGTCCGTTTTATTTTACTTGGATCCCTCGCCGGATTTAAGTAATACAGAACGTCTCTCTTGCTTCGATTCATTAACATAGGCTCTCCCATATCAAATGCTGGATCATATACATCTTTAAACTATGTCATGGCGGAGCGATACGTTACGATTTTATTTCATGTCTCTTACCGCGCATATCCACTCCATTGTGCCAGATTTACAATTGCTAAATCAGGACACCGTTGACTTTGCTACCTGCACGACGCATTGATTATATTGATGGCAACGTACTTGCTTTTTATGGTGAGCGTGTTACTAATCGTCGCAAAAGATCTCGAAGCGACAGAGATCCCAGTTATTTCAATCGATCCACAGCAGCACTTTTAATATTATCGACATCTCGCATTGTAACTAGCTTAACTACGGATGAAGTGCACGATGATAAGGCTTTGTATGCTTTTCGTGAGCTCGTAAATAATTCACGAACAACAACACCATGACAAATTCAGGAATAATGTCAAGTACACGTTTTCTCGCTTTAATTACTCGCAGGGGTGTTACAGGTCCACGCGCGAGGATCATTGTTTTGATTATTACATGTCAGGTCAATTTCTAATGTACATTTGAATCGTCAAATATTTCACCTCACGGATAAATGACGTGCCAATCTTGATCGACAACGGAAAAACGACTATGTATCCGCCGATTATTTATAACATGTAAGATCCACAGGTACTGCGGACCCAGTCGATATTAAATGCACATTGTTCCACGGTTGGTGAAAACCTAAAATGAATAAACCCCGAACAACTACGCCTGTCGTTTCCAACCTTCTTTCATAACTACAACTAATGGCTTCTCAAGCTAGATTGATTTGCGCATTGAGGTAATCCTCGGAATGTCAGGCGCGATATGATCCTCTGTACGTAAAAATGATTTTTCATCTAGAATCTTGTTAGGCCAACGTAAAATTGATTTTATAGACGAAGGTGCAATATCAACCGCATACATCTGATATTATATTGCAATGACATTACTGAGTGTGGGCTCATGGTCAAGTATAGAAATTTTGGAGGCTTTGCCGGATACAAAATTGATTCTTCGTCCGATTTCTTCATTGATCGCTTCTATCTCGTACGCGCAGGGGGGAGGGGATGTTCAATAATATGCCAGTTGGTGCCATTGTCTGCTGACAACACTAATGTATTGTTCTCATGTAGACAACTAGAGAGATGTGATTGAATATTAGGCCAACTGTAATACCCGCGATCTTAAAAGTGCGTGATTATAGCGTTTGCAGGTGCAACAAAAGTCACACTGAATTCTGCTTTTGTGAATGAGGTTGTAATCATCGAGTCAACGCTCTGGGCTGTATTTAGAGCCACATGTTGCATTGAAGCACATATTTCACGCAGCACACACACTGTCTTGATCGTCTTAGAACTCATCATCGGTGTATCCATCATGTATATCTTCAACAAGTTCTTTCATCAGCGCACGAGATGTGTCTCCGTCCATGATGTGATTGGTGAACAACCGCTGTAAATAGATTAATGACTTCCGGTGTGTTGTTGAAGTACGAACAGATCCCACAAGTGTTTCAAGTCCATCAGCAAGGGCTTGAGGGTTAAACAGCCAACCAAGGCCCTCTCCTTGGTTTGTGGATGTAAGTCTTGGTAACGGATGATGTGTCAGCATTTATACCTGTTCGTCTATCCATTCCAGTATAAGAGACCGCTCCGGTGGCCTAAGTGATTAGAGCGTCAGCCGCAGATGCAGAACGTCGCGGGTACAAGCCCCGGCCGAGTCATACCAAAGACTTATCAAAATGGTACTAACAGCTGCCTCGCTTGCCGCTCAACATTAAGAAGCTAATGTTAGGACTGGTCATGTGCGACATGATGTCCCAATGCTAGAAATCACTATAACTACCACACTGAAAACATTGCAGAGATATGACTGAAAAAGTGTTAAAGCTATGATAAAAATCCAAATAACACACACGTATACATTCCAGTTTTGGAGATTCAGGTTCAGGTTGTTCTGTACTTCCTCAAGTATTTTTCCGTGTAGCATCTACCTTTGCGTCCTTCTGTTACATCACGAATCAGTGCTACGTGTTGCTAAGAAGCTTAACGGCGTCGCTTCCCATACTTGTGTATGACATCACTGCGGACATTTTTATACGATTGTTGTTATGTATTGTTAAATTGATGCATCCAAACCAGCTCGATATTTAATCCTGCAAGTTCCGGTCACACCAATTCTGGTAAAGCTATACGTGCCCGAAGTAATCCTAGCAGACATATCACGAAATTCATCCCACGTGTGGTCATCGGCACACCAAGTCCTCGGAATATTTCCGTCAACGCTGCGAAATATCATCAGCATATTACAGTTGGCTTGGATCGCTATAGGTACATGTGAGTACCGCTGAGTACGCAAAAACGTACAAACGATCCTAGGTTAACCATCATAAAACCATATTCAGCAAAACATTATTTCATACTGATCGATCAGGGCAATTGATTAGCGTAAGAGCTGCGTTTGGAAAGATGGTTCCATCACCATGTTTATGTGTTGCATGTACTGAGAAAACAATGAGGGAAAAATAATTCTTTCACCAAGGGTATCTGCGAAGTTTCTTTGCCGTTGAATAATACAGTATTATTAATAAGACCATGTCTTCATATGGTGCGCCATATAGCGCAAAAAGCAACTCTAGCTCAAACACCTAATGGACGAACAGCTATTACTACAAATTGTGATTTATGTAGGGCAAAGAAGTTCACGTTTACCAAATTAAGCGGATGGTTGAAAAAAATTCTCCGCGGCCGCATTACCAAAGTTGCCAGGGACACCATGGAGTAAAATTAACTTCCTGGATACAATTACTAACGGTCTTGTTCTTTGGCTTAATATACGACTATAATACACATCCAAAGCCTGGCGTAGCACCTATCAACCGCGTTGATGCTGTGTGTTATCAACATGACCGTGCTTATAATGCATATAATGATATCCGTTCACGTCAATGCACCGGTGTGCCTTATCCATGACTTTAATGCGATTAATCCCACATTGTGTCAACGTAACGCAGTACAATCTAGTGTATTTTATGTTGCAGTCCAAAATACTCTTTGATTAGTTTATCCATGCATTCTTTGTCGAACTTACCAAGAACCTTTTCATTTGCGCTACTGAACAACGGATGTTATTTCGGAAACTCGTTGGTATCAGATTCATTGACCAAACCTGCTGTGCCATGTTCGCGTACACATCAAGGGTGGTGATATGCATCAGCACTCGATGGATTTTGGATATACGCATACCCAATCGCAAGTGTAACTACAGATTTTGCACGTGTAATACAAAATTGTGTTTTGTCCTGAGACTTGGCACTAGTTTGGTACATTTGATGTATGTGCGTCCGGACTCATCGACGATTGCCCACTGATACGCTGAAAACTATATAACGGACACAGACAGCCATTCTTGTGCAAGAGGATAATCGTTGTGTGCATCATATAAATGTTCACTATCATGTTGGTGTCGTGCGCGCATTTTTGTAGATCAATGTGCGCAAGATCGATCCACTGAAAGTCGTCAACAGAGAGCGCTTGCATCATATCCTACCCATACGCTTATTCGTACTTAGATATATGATGTAGCGTTTGGATCAGCAGGGTTATACCCATCCACGTTTGAGATGTTGGCACCAGCAAATCTGTGATTTGTCTTTCATATTCAGCATGAAAATGATCACTCAAGAAACAATGTCTATGAGCGATTCCACTTCAATATTGGTTTTGGACAACAATTCCTCCCAGCCCACACCAGGTGACGAGAAGTAGAGTGCGGGATCGAGCTTGTATGTGTGCATGGCAGTATCACAAAATTTCTCAAACGCACCAGCAAGCAACAACATATCCCTTATGTGATGCAGATCGTGATAGTCACCCAGGGTTTTCCACTCGAATGTATAACAAACGTTCGTAATTATTTCATGAAATTCCTTCACCTGACAATGATGAATAAAACGATTCGATTGGTGGCAACTGAGCTTCAGGCAATTTATTCCATTCACTCAAGCAATTGTATGGATACACACCTTTCCTTGTTATCAAATCTGCATTGATTGGACATTATCGGCGAGTGATTACGAACTTTTGCTCTGTCAGAGTATTCGCCACCATGTCCGTGGACGCATTCCTAAACTGTATCTAATCGACAAACTGCAATTATCCAAGCAGGAACGTCATGTATTATTTTCCCACATTGTTGGGAACACGCATGTTGGGAGGCCTGATGACGTGGCTACTGCTTCCATTATTACGTAGCTATCATACCCACGTAAGATATGAAGCACTACAGGGATTAATGTTTTGTTGAAGTAAATTCTCAATTGCAACTTGCATTCATCGTGTGTAGCACCTCCGTGTTTACTATTGATGTGGCAATGATCGCGGATTTTGGAACCTGAACTTTTGGTTTCATAGCTGAACAGGCTCTGCTCTTTATTGGTGGAAAGACTTTGCTCTTCAGCGAAATATTTCTCACAAATCCAGCAATGAGTGGCTGCGGAGAACTCACGACTGTTATCGCCAGTCGTAATTATGTCTGATGGTGAAAAGAACTGTAACCGAATCCATTTTATCGTAACTTCGATCGATCTGAGAAACTTCTCAACTGCGTTCAGAGTATGGCGTGCTGGGAAAGATAAAAATCTGGCTGCTTTGTTTTTTCATAACATCGAACTGTTACATGACATAAACCGCATGTGATTTGTTCAGCGATTTGCACAGTTCGATCGATACATTCGTGTCTTTCTAAGCAGAGCTGGAAGCATTGCCACTGAAACATTCAGACATTCAAACTCCTCGTAGATGATATACCGGACTTTCATCTTTCTTTGCACTGAGTGAATTTGACAATGTTTCTACCTGCGGCTGACATTATTGTGCGCTTCGAGTTTTCACAGATACCACTGCAGCAAAAGTCAAAACTGGTGAGCAGTTGTTGAGTCTTAAATACAATCATGCAATGTTTGCATGTTTACTTCAAGGAATGTTTTTTCCATGTCGGTTAAGTTACCGAGCAAGATTCATTATCTATACATAACTCCATACCGATTCTGATGATTTCATTTCACTCAGCAACATAAAAAAAAACAATCTGCTAGCGGATGCAATCCTTTGTCACAAGTGAACACATTAACAATGATATCCGTGTTTAAGTGTTTCACATTTCTTGGTACAAATTTGTTTAGTTCTTGTACCATTGTTTCGTTCGTAATTGCTGCTGTTGTTGATGGTGATGATGCAGTGGCAACCGGTTGAGGTGATGGATTCAGTATAAATATGGGTCTCAATAATTCAAGCATGCTAGCCATTTCCATGCGACTTGGTCTGCATGTACCTTCTTGCCACGCACGCTATTTCAACTGTGGCGCAGTATGAATGCTTAAATGAAGGGAAAGGTGAAGAGCGTCTGGAGGCAGGAAAGTCTGTCGATTACTTCTTTTTTTTTTGTATTTTATTAGGATCAGAAATTTCAATCTCTTCAATTCTGGTCATTATTTCTTTTATTCATATTTAATTTCTTTCTTGTTGTGTCTGTCTGTGCATGTGCAGCCACAGGTGTTTGTGGTATTGATTTATTTCTGTGCGCTAATAGTGTTCACTAGCAGCTCATTAATGAGCAAAGTTGATTATATGATTTTACTCCGATGCCACATTTGAGACATGGTCATGAACTTATACCATCGCGTAACACGTGCCTATATGATTTACAGTACTCTCAATGGCATTTTCCATGACAGTGTTCGTATTTTCCAGGGCAGACAGTTTTGGTATTGCTGCGTACACATATAACAGTCGCTTTTGGGCTAAGTATGTCATTGGAACAGATGCGAAGATGGGTGGCAGGGACCCAAAGAGTGCAGAAAGGCAAAACGAAAACTTTGATAATCCTATCTCTGAATGACACTTCTCAGATGTTATTTATTATCATTCCAAGAATACAAGTTAGTGAACATGTACGAAATTTTCTGCTTATTACGAAAACAAAAATGAAGACCTATTTTTCATTCAGTTAACGAGGTTATAGCGGATGAGATTGACTAAAGCATGAACGAAACATGATCATAAAAGATAGCGAAAAACGAAGTTAGTTAGCAAAATTTTCGGGTTTCGGTATATATATATATATATATATATATATATATATATATATATATATATATATATATATATATACACCTGAATGGAAGCCATTTATTTGTTTAAATCTGTGTTGCAACTGAATTCGTCCTTGTTAATATTGAATTAATTGAATAGGTATTTGCAGCTATAGTGAGTTCCGACAACTTATGTTCGGATTTGTTCGTGATATCTGACCACACACACAAACACACGCACACGCACACACACACACACACACACACACACACACACACACACAGAGGGTCCCGCACTCACAGACCTTTGTTGTTGTAAATGTAGATTCGGATATTATTGAAAATGGACTTCTACAATTGAATGAATCTAAGATTCTGATCAAGTGATGTGATGTCTTTGGACAATCATTCCCTAAATATGAATGTTTTGCCTCCTGGCCTGGTGTTGTGTTTTAGTATATTTCAAAAAAAAACAAAAAAATTATCCATTTTCTGGAATTGGTTGAATCCACCATGTCTAATATTCCTTACAGCAGTGAGTGCTAAGATTTGATATTAACTAAAATATATAATCTAATTTTGTTTACTACATCTGTAAACTTTGAGCACATATAACCCACTAGTTTAGGAGAAATTAGCATATAATCTCCCAATTTTTTCTGACAAAGTGGGTTCGCCATTTTCAAGTAGATACCACTGCATTTATGACGTGTATATTGTATTTGTCTAATTACTTTATTTTATATTTTATCAAGGGAAACGTTTCTATCATTTTCGGACGTGTCACACGATTCTTACCACTTCGAGTTAAATTATTTGCCCAATAAAACAGTATACTTCAGAGACGAAGGAGGCAACTTTTTGTGATAGGTTGTTCTTCTCCTCTTAATCCGCGTTTTCATCACCCGGAATGTTAACATGGGATTGGCACCATACTATGTTGACTATCTTGTTTTCTTCTTATATATGATTGTCAGCAGGTTTCTTGTGTGGATGATCATATTTTGTCGACATTTTAATGTCTGAAGATAAAGATTATTGGATTCTGTAATAGTCGCACAGAATTACCAATTGTTTTATTACATATTTCTAAGTTTGTGGCCGATAGGCGCGTGATAAATTTGATTGTATAAATGATGAACACGTCCGATAATCTCCTTCCAAACGCTATCTTTAATTGTCTTATGCCCACATCCGCTGCTGTCTTATACGGGTTATGGCTTTGGATTCATATATATAAATCTGGCTGAAATCACTGTGCTTATGTTCAATGTAAACACGGATGCTCTGTGCACTATCTGATCGTATGTTGAATGTTCTAATCGCCCAAGGTTAAAAGCTACGTTGGGTGTTATCTCGCGTGCGGAACACTTCAATATCTCTTTCTCGGGTGTTAGTCGCACCAGGAATTCCTTCGCTATTGCAAGGATTTCCTTTGTAGAAGAACGTTGAATTAATCTAATTCATGCCCGAAGCTCTTTAGATTAAATTGTGTCCACTTAATCGGAATTACGCGCAGCTAACCGATCCGTACACTTGATATGTTAACTCTGATTAGTTATCCTGATATAGTCAAGAGCAAATTTTAGTTCCCCTCAGCCAGTTCATGTTCATATCACGATTACATCATTTAATGACCTCTTTGATACGGGTTTACCATCTTAGCCCTTTATCGAGTACCGTACCTACGCGGGTAGCTTGTGTTCCCGATCTTATTGGCATGCCATTAAGGAACAGGGGTTGGGGAGGGGTCGAGCACCTGTGCGAAAGACAAATGTGTTTTGTCTTCCGCACAGGTAGCTTAAACTTCCATTAATCTCCATATTCTCCTATTTCACATAACATTTTCTTGTATTCTTCATACTATTATCTGGTTTATAGGGATTCAATTATTTTCTAGCGGGTCAGTCGTTATATTAAAGGGTGCTGGGCTAATGAGACATCATTGTGTTGTCCCATCTTCCATAATGTATTAATTCGGAATATTCATTTCCGATGCTGGCTTGAACTTTCCTATCATCTAGGAAGTTTGTAATCCAGCTGAACACATCGCTGAAAACACAGTAGCCTTTAAGGGTCCACTAGAGTGTAATACACACTGTATATCAGAATGTTAAATTTCCGCTAAATAACTTATAACTGTGCAATAAATATGCATGTTTTACCTAACAGAGAAGAAAATGAAAATAATGTGTGCATTTATCTATGTTTTACGGAAAACGCATCGGAAATATTTGTATTCTTCCGGTGATAATAAGATTTCCGGAAGTGATGTACTGTCGGGAAGTCCCTCAAGCGTAGCGTATGTGGTGATGATGGCTGAATCTAGTGATGATTCTAGCGAATTTACGGCAAATTTGTCGTGCTCATTTTCGTCGTGTGAGTAAGATGAACTTCTAGAAGATGGCGAACGTCATGACTCTTAAGAAGATTCTGCTCGCTGAGGTTAGACACTACAGATTTAAGCCCGAACGAGACAAGAAGGTGGAAAAGGACCTTAACGAGAACATAGGGCATAATGAGGCTGAGCAGCGATTGGGCTATTCATTCTGGTAATTATTATTATAATTATGGCAATTATTAGTATTATTATTCGCTAATGCTATTTCAATTTCATAATGAAAAGAGAAGGGAGCGAATTTGGGAGAAATTTTGACGTCTTCGGAGCAGATTTTCATGTGGGCGTGTTTCATCATTAACTAGGGGTGTTACAAATTAAGCATTTAAGACAGCAATGTGGAAATTGCAAGGAAATCCTGTCCGAGTACATGGACACTTGTTGGCAAAATATTCTTACAGTAGTTATGGTGCCACTATCAGAGTCAATCTTGGGATAAGTGCCTGCTTTATACACATGTGAAAATTATGCTTAAAATTCCTTTTCATTAAATCCCTCCTTTATTTACAAAATGTATCAGTACTATCACTTTACGTGAGTGTGGAATTTTCACCCAAACCTTTCATTTTGATAACAGATGCTGCTAAAAATCATTGGTCCATTATCTTGGAAATTCTCATGAAAAGTCTTTTCATTCCTTGAATATATTCCATACTATGACATTAAAAACACATTGCGGTCTGTTCATGTACACATTTGATTCATTTAGCTTCCTAACACTGGTTGTAGTAGAATCTATTTTTATGCTAGAGGCCTTGACTCTGAAAACATGAAATAAGCAACAGAAAACCGGAATACATGAAATAATTACTTGATTAAAGTTTGAAAATTTGCTGTATATTCTATTTTCAGTCATAATAGACACATAGCTGCATAGAGGTGGCAATAAATGTCTATCAACTGACCCCGGCTTCCTGACCACTTCCTCCAGTACTGCCATCAATTCTTCAACATACTCTGAAAAAAATTGTTACCCCAGTAATTCAAGAAAATGAAAAATGTCATATACTGCCTATATTCACACTTACAATTTACCAAAGCGAATTAATGGCATTGGAAACAAGACTTCAATAGTATTCCTTTTAACATACATATAAGTCATAGTTTAATGAATGATTGAATAATGATAATAATTTTTGTTGCTATATATGATTTTGAACATGTGCTACAAAAAAGGCTGTGTTAACTTTGTTGTGATTACAATCTTTCAAGTTCGAGTTGCTTTGCTTTAGTTAGTTTCTCCCTTCTGTGTGAGTATATACGGGGGCGGGGAGGACGGTCCAGAAATATTAAGGGGGTGGGGGTGGGTTATTTTCTTAGTGATATGTTCACTGTCCAACTTTAATATAACTTTAAACTTACAACTGTTACATTAATATATGTGCTTGTATACGCTTTTTATCAAATGGTATCATTCAGGGTAGAAACATTGCAATATCTACATACCATTGGCTACATGTCACACATCATAATAGTGTGTGGCTCTCGTATTCTCTCTGATCCATTTCTGCATCTGAACATGCCCGTCTGTAATAATAGTGTCCCCCGTCATACTGTGTTTCTGTAGTTTTTATAGCTCTAGAAAGTCCCTCTTTCTCCATGTGGTAAATACTCTTCAGTTCATTGTTCTGGAGAAAATAGAAAAAATGTGTTGAGCAACATTCACATTACTTCTATTTCTTGAAATGTGACGCCACCTGTACATAGCTTAAATGTGTTTACCAACATTTTAAAAATGGACTTACGCTTAAGTAACATTGCAAAGTAAGCACATTTTCTTGCATGAGTGTCATGTATCAATGCTGACAAGTATATGAAAGTTTGCAATGCTTTTGCTCCTCTTTACTCGCTCGACATTTACTTCACAACCTGTGTAGTAGGTTAAATTTTAGACGTGTACTGATCATTGTCGTTTTAGCACAGACGAGGATTTCTCTTGAATATGTGTATCAAATACAGTGCATCATTGCTAAATAATAACAAGTTCATAATGCTTGGTCAATCGAGTCAAATACTTACATAATCATACTGAGCTTAGTTAAAACAATGTTATATGTTTCGTTTGCTTGTTTGTTTTTTCATAAGTATCCTATCAGTCTGACATCGAACAGCAATACTGCTTGCTGGTGTATCTAGTTTCTGTAATAAAAGTATGAAAAATGTATTTCATGCCTTTGCAGTAGAAATGGAAGTCACATATGAAGCCTTTTGCATGTGTGAACAAAATTTGACAAATGCACCAAACCATTTTGCTTACTTGTACAACTAAAGATTGATCATAAAGTTTGACATATTACCAATACATTGTAGTTTTACCGCAATAAAGAAAGCACATAACTTAATTATTGATTCATATGCTGATACAATTGGTGAGATCTTAGGAATCCATATCAACTATGAAGCTATACAAACCATATGAACAGGGAATTAATGGAAAGTTCACTGTGATATCAAAATGCACCACAGGATATGTCACACCATCTACTGTCTTCGGTTCTCTCTAGTGCATTATCTTCCTGGGTGCTGGTTCTCAAAATTCTCATTCAGTACCTAAGAAAAAGATATATATATATATATATATATATATATATATATATATATATATATATATATATATATATATAATTAGAACAGCTTTAGAAGGTAGAAACTTTACATGGACAGCATTAAAGTATTTAAAAAAATTCCTTTTAGCTAAGGTTCTGTACATATTGTGAATAATAATACAGTACTCTCCACATTGAACGGACATTAGTGTTCACACTCACAAGCAATGGGTTGTGGGTTTGACTTTGACCTAGACCGTCATCCATTGACACAGTGGTGTATATTCTGGCAAACAAGGTAATTTACTCCCAGTGCCTCAACACGAAGGGTTAATTAGCCTTTACAATTAAACACAATCAATACATTAAGTATTCATAACATTTTGACTTTAGCAGAAAACCTGTTTTGTCATTATTATTATTGTTGAACAGGCATGAGATAAGCATGGCCATGCACATTAATTTTTTTCGAGCGGGAATAACAATGGGGGAGTGGGCAAGAACAAAATCCAAGGAACACACACACACACACACACACACACACACACACTC
This sequence comes from Megalonaias nervosa, assembly GCA_016617855.1. Classification (NCBI taxonomy): domain Eukaryota; kingdom Metazoa; phylum Mollusca; class Bivalvia; order Unionida; family Unionidae; genus Megalonaias; species Megalonaias nervosa. The sequence goes on from JAECUM010090809.1 coordinate 96,156, forward strand.
GTCATGGTAAAGCAGGATTCATTTTGTGCGGTAGGGGTGGGGCTATTATGATTTACGACCACCCCCAACCCCAATCGCCCTTTCCCATTGATCGTTCTTTTGCTAGGTATATTTGTGGCGAGGGGTAGGGGCTGACAACTAATAATATAGCAAGATAAAGATGGATAAATATTTTACCCTCGCTAGCTCTCCCTTCTGTACAAGCTTCTCTCGGTCTACATGTTGTTAGCCCTGCCGTAACCACTGGTTTTTGTTGATCTGGTGTTCACGGACTCGGTTATCTGGCGAGAAAACTCGCTTGGTACTGCATTTGGCAGGAGTCATCTGATGGTCGTAATACCACGTGACTCTTCGAAATCGTCGTCTCTCAAATTGTCACTGCAGACTGTCTCGCCTTTCTCTGGTCGGATAACGAACGGTACCAGCTACTGAATGCAACTAACAACGAAAGTAGAAATTCACCGTTCCCTACAGCACGTCACTTCCGCTTTGTCTTACGGAAATTGCCGAGCGCGATTTTGGCTATTAGCGTGCTGCCTTGTGCTATAAAAAAAATCAATGTTTTGTAGTCATTATTGTCATTAATTTGACATAATAAAAATCACATTTATAAGATTATTTTTATCACATAAGCCAAAGTTGTGTGAGTACACTAGTAGACCTTTAAGTTTGCATATTAGCCCCTTTGACCACAACAGGTCGTATGCTATCCCTTAAGTCGATGAATATGGCTGTTGGATACCTTCCGTGTTTAGTTACTGCTAGGGATAGTTCCATTGCGGAGACCAGTCTGATTCATTGCTTTATTGTACAACAATTGCTACGAAATCCGCTTTTTTTTTTTTTTTTTTTGCCCTGACTTTGCAGAAAATACCTTTTGCCAATTGTTTATCAAAGATTTTATAATGGGGCAGATACGATCTGCCAGTGATATTTGCCTATACGATTGAATGCTTTCATGTTCTTTTATACAGTTTTGGTCATGAGGATAATCACTAACTTTTTCCATCTTTTCGATATTGTTTTTGTGTCCTAAATTGTTTTGATTTGATCTAGTATAGCTGTAATTAAATCATTCGGGAGTCTTTTATAAAAAAAATACATTATATAACCAAATAGTCTTCTCACTTTTGTGTTTTGCTTTTTGTTGTAGTTGTTATTTTGGTTTCGTTTTGTCGTTTAGACCTTTGTTCATTTGGATATGACGAACGGCACACTCAACAGACCATTATTATTCCTTTTCTCGTTAATACTGTATTTATGTATTTCTTCTTTCTGGTAGATCTTTTCTTCTTTTTATAAGTTATAAAATCCTTGCTGTTTTTTTCTTTTTCTTTTTTTTATGAATCCTAGTTCTGCACTTTGCTTTTAAGTAATGGCTTATGTTACAGTCATCGTTACACAGTGGGATATTTGGCTTACTTTATATTATGTCGTCTTTAGTATTGCGGCTTATGCTATCGTTATACGAAACGACTATATGACACGATCGGTAAGAACTCTACCTAAAAGTAACAAACAATAGAATCTTCCCACACTGCCCAACACCGAAAGCACTTGCCCACGTACTTTCTCTCTCTCTCTCTCTCTCTCTCTCTCTCTCTCTCTCTCTCTCTCTCTCTCTATATATATATATATATATATATATTTATATTTATATATTGGCAAAAGGTATTTTCTGCAAAGTCAGCTATCCTAAAAAGGTCTGCTCAGTCGCCCTGGATGCTGCCGAACTGTTCCGCTGCCCTGGGTACAGAGCAGAGCGACCACATGTCCAAGGGCCGCCTATGTGCAGGTCTCTGACTACAACTCCCAGTTGTCATCTCCACCTGTTGCTTCGCCTGTCGCCCATCGCCGTAGGACTTTGGTAGGTGATGATGAGTGTGATGATGCTGGATGATGAGTGCACAACATAACCTGTGCGTGAAGGAGATTTAAGTGAAACAGCCTTTGCACAGAGACAGCCTCACTCTCTCGGCCTTGGTAGTTGGGACCCAGTGGTACCAAGATTCGTCACGGCTGGTTACTACTTCGGCTGCATTGAATGGCCATGACGTCTTCATTGCCTAGTCATGTCCTGCGCTCTCCACAAAGCGTTTGCAGATTCGCCTTCTTGTTCGTTGGATCATACAGTTGATCTCTTCCGCCAAGTCTGCCGAAGCTGGCTTTACATGCAAGGACAGGAAAGTTCCTTACTAACTGAAGGTTTGAGACCCATCGGCTACCCTCAACCTGGTTTAGCCGGCCAGTCGAAGCCATTGCCCGTAGGGTGGCCGCTGTGCATGCTACAGCTTCTTGGAGCCACAGGTGAGAGCTGAGCGCCTGTATAGGGAGGGGTCTAGAAAAGGTGGCCTAAAATATAGCCTGCCCTTCAAAATCTGGCCAGCTTGCCGCGGCTGGCAAGATCATCATCCACATCTGCGGTCGAAACGAAGAAAGAAATAAACTTATTAGTGGAGCATGGAACATCCGTACTCTTATGGACAAAAAGAACGTAGCAAGACCTTACAGGAGAACAGCCCTAATTGCTAAGGAGCTTTCACGCTACAGTATCGACATTGCGGCCTTGAGTGAAACCAGAGTCGCAGAGGAGGGTTCTCTGACGGAGCTTGCAAGCGGCTACACCTTCTTCTGGAAAGGAAGAGCCCAAAACGAAGACAGGATCCACGGAGTCGGCCTGGCTATCAAATCAAGCCTTCTGAAGCAGCTTCCGGACCTGGCTGTTGGTATTAATGAGAGGCTAATGAAAATGCGGCTACCTATAAGAAACAAACGCCACGCAACAATCATCAGCGCCTACGCCCCTACCCTCACGAGCCCAGCGGAAACCATCGAGCAGTTCTATGCGGACCTCAGCTCTGTACTATGCTCAGTTCCAGCTGACGACAAAATCATACTACTGGGAGACTTCAACGCCCGTGTTGGCTGCGACTATGGTCGATGTAAAGGTGTACTTGGTAAGCACGGTGTCGGCAAGATGAACAACAACGGCCTACTGTTACTCAGCAAATGCGCAGAATTTGACCTCCTTATCACAAACTCAATGTTCAGAATGGCGAAGAAACACAAGAACACCTGGATGCACCCCAGATCTCGCCAATGGCACCTAATCGACTATGTAATAGTCTGTCAGCGCGATGCCTAGGATGTCCTCATCACCAAGGCTATGCGAGGAACGGAATATTGGACAGACCACAGACTTGTCCGAACCACCCTAAAATTGCGCATTGCCCCTCATCACCCAAGGTCCCCTAAGCATATGCGCACAGCCTTCAACATTGTCAAACTTCAGCAGTCCTCCATCCAGCTTGATTTCCAGAAGAACCTAGATGAAAAAATGTCTACCAACGGACCTTTACAAGGAAGTGCCTCCGAGAAATGGAACAAGCTCAGGGACATTATAAGATATATATATATATATATATATATATATATATATATATATATATATATATATATATATATATATATATATATATATATATATTGTTATGTGTAGGTTCGCACAATAACAACAAGAGAAAAGAGTGAAGCCAACAAGCTCTGTATATTTTAACAAAATCATTTATTTCCCTAGAAAACAATGTAAATATTGGAAATAGCACCTATGGTTTGTAAATATAATCCAAAATTTAATTCTAAGATTGAAAAAGACAAATCCTATCACTAAACAGTTCTAATAGAATCCAGGTTCGAATCTCGATGACGTTCCAATATGGAAGGCGATGACGTCAGATGTGGTCGTTGTACAAATGGCAACAATTCCTCAGTTGAATCACAGTTTATGTTTCCGTATAGAGTTCCAGAATAAATTTCCACTGAATTTCTTTATCACGCAACTTTTTTATAAAAAGGTACACTTGTTTTGTTTTCTAAATAATACGTTATTAAATTCCAAAACCAAAAGAACTTCAAACAGGCAACAACAATTAGAAACCTGTTGAGCCCTCAAGGTTTAAAATACAACTCAATAAATTTAATACCAATTGGCTGTTTTTAGCCTCGATTATAGGTCACATGGTACTCCACCTGATAGGCTACGTGATTTACTAATTTGAATATCGCAATAAAATAAATTGCCATTTATCACGTATGCAAGAATAGTCCTCTCTTAAAACCAAATTCTTGCACCTAAAATATATTTCAAAAAAGCTGTTTACAACTCAGCTAATACGTGGGCCGAAATGACCTTGGAAATAGCCAATCGTTGTCACTCGAGGTTTACAAATGCTGTGTACAAGAGTGAGCAAAACATAATGCTTCTGTACTAGGTTTTACGTTCTAAATAAACAGAATTTACTTCAAAAAATATATATGCCCCAAATATAACCAAGAAAGGAGCGTGTTTGAAGAATAAGAAAGCAAAAACCACTGTTTGACAAAGCACATTATGAGGTTACTACGAGGTCGAAAGCAAATACGTTGGAAACTACACACAGCAATATACTGGCATTCATAGCAAAACTAGGAAAATGTGCAAAACAAAGATAATATCATTGGTGGAATTTCGCTTGTCTAGGGCTGGAGAGGACAAAGCATAACAACTGAGTGAGGGGAGTGTTTATACAAGACATAACTGGGATATGGTTCAATGGTCACAGGCCAATCTCCCTCTTGAGGGACTAACGAACGTTGCGCTCGCAAACAGAGACTGCAAGACCTCTTTAGACATAATATTATTATGTATAAGCACCTTCACCACCCACTTCTAAAAAAGTGATACTCTTGGAACTAACTATCTAAGCCAATAAATACAAAAAGAAAACTAAAATAGATATATTGATGCACGCAAGTGCCAATCAAAGCCAGGATTCTTTTCCGCTCAAGTCGTTTCGTTGGTCGTGTCCAAGATACGACTTATAGTCGGTGAACTTAACATTCTGTGTGTGGCGTCCCCAGAAAATCGACCAGAAAACTATTTAGGAGATACATTACCTGGAAGAAATATTAACGAAACTAATCATTTAAGAGCTGAACACTGTTCAGCTCAAGACGTTTTGTTCGCCAATTTCGCAGATATGACTTAGTGTCAGGAAGCAAGAGAACATTCTTCAGAAAAACAATTGGTGGCGGGGGGTGGGGGGGGAGCAACTATGCCGCTGAAACGGTGGGGGTTATTCAGATGAATATATAAAAGTTTAAGTTACAATTAAGGACTACAAAACTTAATAAATAAAACATATCGAATAGAAACGTGGGGAAGAGAAGAAGGCATTGGGAAGAAGTAGCTGTAAAAGCACATGCAAAGAAAAAGAAATAGGCCTTCAAAGGACTGCAGTAAATGAAAATAAATTGGTCCATCCCATCCACAGTTATAACAAGACAATAACAAGACACCAAACAGATAAGCATAGCTGTAATACGTAAAGCATACACTTTGCGTAAAAATCAACATGCACGTCTATAATATGCAAACTGCATTGCACAAGCATATACTACTACTACTACTACTAATAATAATGATGATAATAATAATAATAATAATAATAATAATAATAATAATAATAATAATAATAATAACAACAACAACAATAACAATATGGACTTAGTACAACGCCTAATCTTTAGAAGTTCTTTTCTGAGGTTATTTTCTTATAAACTCTTAGCAATACTCTATTCCATGGCCAGAAGGGGAGAGAGAGAGAGAGAGAGAGAGAGAGAGAGAGAGAGAGAGAGAGAGAGAGAGAGAGAGAGAGAGAGAGAGAGAGAGAGAGGAGTTCAGGCTCTCTTAACGAAGGGGTGTCACTTATAACGGTGTACCTACGCTACATCTTGGGGAATATGACAAGCGGAAGTACGACGGGAACGACTGTACTAATACAGGCCTTTTTGAGTTCCGACGAAACGGACTGATTGTATTGAAATACTCAACATATACAATTACATTTCAATATCAATCTACATAAACTTAAATCACGGATATAAGATATACATATAAAACTACGATATTCCTTCACTTACCAACATCATACATTTGTATGATTTCTGCCTTTTAGAATATAATATAGATAATTAAATATCGATTCAATTCACGATAGCTAAAGAATCTACAATTCAATATTTCAGACTAATACCGCAATCATTTAGTAGAAATATATTTTACTGAATTTAATCTAAATTACCAACATACTAATTATTTAAAGAGTATTGTATTTCTGCATCAATTATTACTGAGTATGAAGTTGATAGCGAACGTCGCCTTTTACAATAATCAACAACATAATTACAAGTAAATATAATTTCTTCAAACCATAAAACTTTCCAATACATTATATTAAAGAATAGTAAAGAAATATTAAAATAATCCAATGTTGCAAATGTACCGATCTTAGATTGAAGTCTTACTTTAACATCATGACATTAAAAATCCTTATATTATATAGAAAATTGTATACATAGACGGTAGATTACCTGTAATGATACAAGCCTCTTTGAGTTCCGACGAAACGGATTAATTTTGCCAAGCAAATCTTCTCCCTTCTTATACACAGTTTCTTAGGACGCGGCTAGATATGATCATACGTCTTAGTTCTTGGGTTTCGCCGGAATTTCAAAGTGAGGCTTCATCGTTTCCTATCGACTTCCGTCTGGGTCTATGTACGTCATCAGACAAATTTTTCCATGAACACGTGAAGCCTTAGTGATACACTTGGCAGAAAAGAATCTGCTTGCACAGCAAACGTGCTGCTAAATTCCAAATCTGCCAACTTAAGTATTATACAATGTGCAGGGTTTCACATGGAAAATCACAATCTTTGTTGAAATAGTACACATTTATATTACAAGAATACAATATTGTTTGTAATACAATTTACTGAAAAATTCCATCCTAACAGTTCTAATCGCTTTAAAATATTAGAATAACAACAACAAAAGCAACAATAACCATATGGACTTAACTACAGCGCCTAATCTTCAGAAGTTCTAAGCGCTTTAAAATATTAGATAGCAAATATAAAACATATACAACGACAAGATGGCAAAAACAGATACCCTGAAATTACAAAACTAAATGAACTGATCGCAATTCAAAAGACGAAACGTATAACAATTTTCAATAATAAGATATCGATTTATAAGATTTTGATAGTAACAATCTGTGTGTGGCTACATAATTGTGTAAAATTGAAAAATAAAAAAGTTTCTGTTTGACTAAGTAACCATATCGACTTTACTACCGATTCTCATATCCTAGATATATGCCTCTGCTTTTGAATCTTTTCCATTATGAATCATGTGTTTTGTGATAATATCACAGCTTCACACCTAACACACATCAATGCATGAATCACATAAATCATATGCAAAAGGATACCCAATAAAATGTAAAATAAAGGTAAACTCTTTACAGTTAACCTGGACATGAATCTATGCATTGATATGTGTGAGGTGTTTAGCTTTTTCCATAGGTCAGACGAAAAGAAATAAGAAAGAGAATGGCAGTGCATAGCAACCACAAACAGAAATGTTCAGGTTATTAAAAGTCATGCAAGCATATATATATATATATATATATATATATATATATATATATATATATATATATATATATATATATATATATATATATATAATCTTTTCTTGGGTTTGCACGAAGATACGAAAATTCCAGACAAATAATATAACCCCGCGACTGGAACTTCCTTGTCTTGGTGCAAACTCCAACGTCGATTTTTTTTTTATCACCCAATAACGTTTCTTCAATGTAAAGGAACTCTTCACCTTTGCAATATAGTTCACGCGCAAATGTTTACATGCGGCGCATTAATACAACTATGATAATGAGGGCTGTGGCGTGACCGATCCATCCGAAGTACACATTTTGTACCCTTGGGCAAAAAGAGAACAACATAAAACGGTTGATAGCAATGACGTGTTTTGAGGTTTAATATACGATGTTATATGATATCACAATATGCATAATTAATATTTATTAATAGAAATATAAAATGTTTCATTTTCAACAGTTCTAATTTAGAAAAGTAATATTGTAAATAATGAAACCATACTGGGTACAGAGCTCTATATAGTTCATAGCAAAGAGTAACATGTAGATTGAGTGACCGATCTTGGAATATTCATTGGTAATTAGAGATCTGTGTCACTATCGTATATAACTCCTTTTCTTTGGAGGAGGTGAAACTATGTGTGACATACTGGTGTTATAATTACTATTGATTGTAAAATTACTCTCCTGCATGAAACACCCTCCAAATACCGACCCTAGCTGATAGCCATGTCCTGAATTTTCAAATTCACGGTTTCTTGGAATAACACATTTCTGGCTGCTTCTAAGTTTTCTGTTGCTCTTTAGAGTGGTTAGGATGTTTGTGGCCAGTGATCTGTATGGACTGTGTAGCTGGAACATTGCTTTCTGTTAGTTTCTGACGTAGGTACGTTCTCACGCTCGAGTCAGTAATGCGTTTAGAAGTCAAATCTGGCAAGTTTGCTTTCATAGCAATATTTTCATCAGTGAGTTATGCTTTCGGGCCCCAACTTGTCCCCGGATGAACCTTTCCTCACTGGGCCCTGGTGGATGCACTTGGGTTACAGGGGCTAGGTAAAATGGATGGTCAGAGTCACAAATATCACTTGGGCGTTTGTTCATAAATAGCTAAAAGACACCTGTCTTGAAACAAGATTAGCGTACATCCTTCGTTCTTCATTTCTTGTGTTTCTTATGACCTCTCATTAAACTCTAATTATTCTAGTTAAAGTTCGCAATATTTCTTTAATGATATGTTTCCCCACTTTAAGTGTTCTTTACCCCCTCTCCATACCCCAAAATGCAAAGTATTTAGTTTCTCTCCTCCAAAAACTATTGTGGTAAATTTCCTAAAGTGTCGGAGTTTGTTTGATTGGAAAACAACTCCATGAGATCGAGCAGAAGACAGCAATGGTTGCGTCCCTTGATATAGTAGTGCGTGTATAACCAACTGAGACGACTTGTCTGCTTCAATCCTTCCTGTTTCCTCGGTACATGGTAATATGTTGAAGGGGGTTTAGTTGCACCTAGCCTGATTTCTAAATTCTTTTTGGTTTTCGTGTTTGGACAGGTTGTTGGGACCAGGTATACATGCTGTTATAGCTGCTTTAACGAACGTTTGTTAGAAGACACATCTTGACAAGTACTCTATTTTCATTGCTAAAGTAATTCAACGTGACGTTTCATGTTCTACTAACTTTGGTTACTTTTGGGTACCGTTGAATTTTCAATTTCTGTTCATGTTAGAATAATGAAGCACAATACATGTTTCTAACATTATTTGGAGCACATCCTAAAAGCAAAATGAAGGTCATTGTGACATATATTTCACATTTTGCGACCTCAGGTTAAGACGTTGCTTGAGGTCATAACCATGCATGTTCCTTGCACTATGTATATCTGAGATCATACAATTTTGTGAACATAGACCTATTTACGAGGCCTGCTAATTTGTCATATCGAAGCTGGGAACTCTAGCACATATTTTATGCTTCGAGAATTTGGTGAACACAATAAAATAACTTAACGACATCAACAATAGGAAGCAATCTAGTTTAATAAAAATTAGTTACATGTCTAGTACAACTGCACAGAAACTAATATAAAGTAATGACATGAGATACTAACTATTGATGAACTTAATGTACCTGTTTTCTATACTGCTAAGAAGTAATTTCTAATCTCTGACGTATAGAGAGATTCATTCAAGAAAATATAGAAAACATGGGCCGAATAGAAATGAACGCACTAACGAAAATATACTTTAGAGAAAGAATGAAATATTACTTGAACGGGTAGCTGAAATATTGGCTGAGAAAGTGGCTAATATGTTAGCTGAAAGGTGTCTAAAGAATTATGGCCTAAACTATTATCAAAAATGTCTGAAAGTGAGCCTTTACCTTTAACCTCTCAATCCAACAGAATATTTCTTTTTGTATTGTAGCCACGGTTCGATAAGCGAGCACTTTTCTTTAGGACCTGGACTAGCTCACAGTCCTCACCGATGGTTACATCCTTTTCATTCTTAAAGAATGTAATTCGAGAATAGCGTAACATTGACTCCTCATTTCACACATTTGAAAGTCGATTGCTGGCCCTAACTTGTACCATCGTGATTCTCCTGCAGCACAGGTATGTGTGTTAAGGTTAGGCCTGCAGCATATGATATAGACCCATATATTTAAGGTGGGAGGAGGGGA
>JAECUM010090809.1:106360-131638 GCA_016617855.1 Megalonaias nervosa
GAGATTCAGTCAAGAAAATATAGAAAACATGGACCGAATATAAATGAACGCACTAACGAAAATATACTTACAAGAAAAAATGAAATATTACTTGAACGGGTAGCTGAAATATTGGCTGAGAAAGTGGCTAATATGTTAGCGGAAAGGTGGCTAAAGAATTATGGCCTAAACTATTATCAACAATGTCTGAAAGTGAGTCTTTACCTTTAACCTTTCAATCCTACAGAATATTTTTTTTTTGTATTGTAGCCACGGTTCGATAAGCAAGTACTTTTCTTTAGGATCTGGACTAGCTCACAGTCCTCACAGATGGTTACATCCTTTTCATTCTTAAAGAATGTAATTCGAGAATAGCTTAACATTGACTCCTCATTTCATACATTGCAAAGTCGATCGCTGGCCCTAACTTGTACCATCGTGATCCTCCTACAGCACATGTATGTGTGTTAAGGTTAGGCCTGCAGCATATGATATAGACCCATATATTTAAGGTGGGAGGAGGGGAGATAAGGCAGGTACGACAATCAGGGTTGATGTTTGATATTATAAAGAAAACTATCAGTGAAACACTCGAAATCAATCCTTCGGCCTCTTCAGTTTTTCTTTCCAGACGAGTTTGATGAAGCGAGGAAACGAAGTTTTACCATCAAAATGTCAAGCAACTGAAAGCTAAATTCTTGAAAATGGAGAATTTGACGAGAGCGAACAATGATGTATGCTTTCTCTGACAGTTTTCTAACCTAGGTAATCTTTATACCTGAATGGTCATGAAAATAGCCAGTCTCTTGACAATTAAACCTGTACGAGGAATAGCAAGTGTGTGTGTGTGTGTGTGTGTGTGTGTGTGTGTGTGTGTGTGTGTGTGTGCACTTTGTACTTTTCCACTCACAATAAGAAGTACAAAGTTGCTGGATATGAGACCCAAACTAGAACTCCAAAACCCCACAAGTATACTCTCATGCCTCAGCTGAACATAATGTGGCACAAACTGCCATCATTTGACTTTAATCCGAACTCTTTACACATCCCTCCTTTTTATCAGTCATAAAGTGACCTTTCAAAACGTACTGTCTCCTCTTTAATTGTTTTATGCTTAGATTTTCTTGCTTTAATTGCTTAATCTACTACGGATGCCTCAGCAAATGGTAACAGAGAAGTGTGAAGTCTTGCACTATGTTATAAAAACAGACGTAAACCAATGTGATTGTTGCAAGTACAATCTACATTACGTTTTGATATTTTGACTTCTGGATTTAATGAGCAATCAGCATATCAACCCACCCACCCCTTTCATTTACATCTCATATGCATCTACCGCAAGTGGCTAACGTTACAAGAATAACACGCAGCTAGACATAACCCATCTCAATCTAATCATACCCCTGTTGTTAAATGACAGACATTTATACAGAAAAAAGTACTCCTCAGTCACTGAGATATAAATTTTCAAATCGTGCCCCCCCCCATCAGTGATAGAGGGGGACCGAGACAGCGTGTGTACTAATTATGCCTATTTTGAAGCAGCAGTTTACCTCTCCTTCATCTCCAATGCCCAATATTCCCGAATCGTTTATTACCTGTTTTAATTTCTTCCAATATATTACAATGCACATAGGTATAACAGCATGTAGAATAATGTTGTTTCGGAACTTGGAAAACACATCAGTATGTTCTTGTATTACTGGGCTCAATGGGTTGTGGAAATGCGACAGAAACTTGGTAATATTCCGTGTGTTTTGGGCTTAAAAAGTGGTTGTGAGCTGGCAGCAACATTAGCATACTACTACCACAGCTTCCAATTAATGTGCGAAGCCTTTTTATCCTTTTCAACTTTAATGCATCTGTCTGTTCTAAGCTTAAACAACTGAAGTCGTTTATCGTTTCTTCATCCTTTGTCTAGTTCGCCAAAACTACCTTACGCTAGACTGATAATATTAACCATTTGTTTATCAAAATGTTATTTCCCATATAGTTTAGATTGATTAATCTATGCCTATGTCTTGCTACATAATTTGGCAAATGCGACGGCTTTTATTATTTTCACCGTATTCTTAAAATCTGTAATATACACACTGTAAGTTGTTTTCATAGTTCTAATAATACTGCCATTCGCATTCAGTTTCCTTTTGTTGTCATCATATTTGCCTTCTTGTCCTTTTCAAATCAATCCCTTTTATGCATCTCTGACAGAGTATTACTGTAAAGTACTGATTTCGTTGTTGTAATAAATAACGAAATAATAATGAAATCATTTATTGCTTCTCTGATGAAAAAGTCCTCTTATTGGATTTCATTAATAAAATAAATCTGCTTTTTACCGTTCTAGCCCTGATTGTGGTTTTTAAAAATTTCTTCTTTAAGTCCCAAAAATATCAAAATCGCCGTTGATCCCTGTTTTAATGTCGGCAAATTTTGTCCAATGTTTTATCTCCATTCGCTCTTTTCGTTAATGTTTACAATCCTTGCGTTTAGTATTTATAGGTTACTGCATTTGTATGGGAAAATATGAACGAGTTTTTCGGATGGCCATCTGACAAAACGAGTTCATATTTTCCCATACAAATGCAGTAACCTTTTTATTATATGCTCATTTTCTTATTCTACCCAATGCTTAAATATATAAACAAAAATACACACAAGAAACAAAGTAACTGAATGTATGCCGTATTCCAAACTAAATGCACAAGCGTAGATGCATCATTACACAACAACATTTTTAATGCGCACGTAACTCCGCCCAGATAAATTTGAACTTGGTCGCGCGCTAGACGTAAGTTTAGAAAGAAAATGGCGTTTGGTCTACTTAAAATTAAAATCTGGAGTCATATTGTGAATGAATGTGCATTGCAACAATTTTTCCATTTGATTTGGAATGAATACGTTTTGGTACTTTTGTCGATTCGAAGCAATTTCGTGATTATGGTCTGGATTTATCTACATGAAGTATTTTACATCAGATTCCAGCAGCGTCTGTGCCAATTCTACATGAAATACATCGTACTGAAGCAGCGAGGCTGAAGTGTGTTGACATCGGCATGCGTGTTTCTGTTCTGTCATTGAATGATTCAGATCATAATGTGGGAAAAATATGAAATCCTTCAATTGCAGTTATCGAAAAGACGCTATGGAATTTAATGTTTATTTCATTTTGAGTGCAGTATGGAGGATGTAACTGCACTTGGAATATACTCGAAATTACAGTACAATTTCAAACTGTGTGATCAACCTTGAGAACCCATGACATGGCTCATGTAATTCGGATTTGCAGAACTAAGAAAGTACATTTTGAGGAAATTTAGGATGTAAAATTGTAAGTATATTTTTGCCATTTTTTTATTACCAGCTAAAGAAGACAGTTTATGTCTTATAACTTGCATGTTATTTGTAGGGACCCTGTCTGGCGTCTATAGCTAGCCTAAATCTACAACATTGTATCAAAAAAGTTAACGCGGAATGTGCCAAAGATGCTGATATGTGGCAGTCCATGAAACATCTGCTTTAGTTCATTCAGAAACAAATTTCATCAACCAAAACATAAAGCGTCTACTACACGAGTGTACATGATTTGTTTGCAAAGTAGTTCCTAATACACTGTTGGGCACAAGTGTCTTGCACGTGAGTGCAATATGAAGGTGTGCAATATCGGGAAATATAAAACGATTCTGACAATGTAAAGTTAACGGAGAAAAAAAAATGAGCATATAATAAATAAAGTTCCAAATCTCTGTATGGACCATTCCTGTGCATGGATATTATTTATTTCCATTCGCATCTGATTTTCACGGCGGAGGTTTTGTTAGCTCTTTCAATAGCTATTACTGTATTGATAACTTGTTCCGTCCGCGTAGTAATATCATTTTAAATTGTATCCACTAATATCTTACATATTGAATGTCAGTTTGTTTTTAACAACATCGTTTATTCGTGTCATCAATTTGTTTACCGGTTATGCCATATTGGTAGTATTAGTATTGCTTAGAGTTGAAGGATAATTTGCAGAAGCCACGTTTCTGTTTTTCGTTCATTATTAATGTAAACCAAACAGATAAGACTGTTCAAAGAATGAAGTACTATAACTTCATACCTATGTTTCTGTCATCATGCGATATTTGAACTAAACTATTTTGTTTCTTTAAAAACTTGTGTTACCTGTATAATATGAAACATTATTACTTTTTATCTTGATCTACTAAGCCCAAAATTCGGTCTCTTTGTTGTAGTTCTCTGCAGTTCCTAGTAATGGTGGTTTGCATTGCATGAAACATAATCGACGTGAAAAACATAGTTAGAATTGAATAACGTTGAGGGTTACTGATTCAATCAAAGTAAATATTTTGATTTCTTAATTAAAAGCCTTATAATTTGTATCAGTTCTAGCAGCTGCATGTAAAGGTCATTGCTACTGACTCCTAAAACATTTTGTGGTTCAATATGTGCTCTCTAGAATTTTTGTTCAGGGTCATTATAACTTTTGATATGTTTTCCACAGGCACAGTGATATTGGATACCCGAAGCACATAAAGTATTTAAAAGTACTATTTAATTTAAGCCTTTAATGTTGTGATTTCTTTCTTTCTTATACTTTTTGATTACTAATCTTGGAATGATGATTATTTACCGATCTCCCGAAACAATAACGCTTTTCAATTAATGTTCAAAATATTTATAAAGGATTGCCGCATACTGTGATTCTTTTAAAGCATCAATGTTTTGACAAGCACTGACAAGTTGAAGTATGTATTCGTCTTTTGTGTATATTGTACAAAACTTGTAATGTACCTTCATTCTCATCTTGTGTGCTATTTATGCGTGCATACATACACACACGCGCGGTATTCTTGATTCTACAAGAACACGGTAGATATTTTGGAGTGAAATTACATATTGAGAAATACTATCGTCACACTGGTTAGAGAATTATTTAACATGCTTAATAAGAATGCATTTTTGTTTGTCTAAACGTAAGCTTGTGATGCTTTCGCTATAAATTAGTAAGATGAAGTGTCCTTTTAATTATTGAAATGTCATTTGTAACCTTTACTCTAACACTGTGCTATTTTTTGTATTAAGTACTTTTATTCAAGCAAAGATGTCAGAAGGAATTGTAAGTTACTTTGGGCTGGATTAAAACGTTGAAATAGAAATTACACCAAGTAACCTACAAGAATATGGTTCGTCCTAACGATACGTGTGCACTTTCCCTGGGATTTATCTGCAGTGTTTATCAATGATACAATGTTGCAAACCATTAAATTCTTCGGTTACGTGGTACACATGCTATGATATATTTAATGTTATGTTTTTTGTTTATTTTTTTCTTAAACATACCATACTGTTCTTAAAAATCTATCATTATTAATTAAATATGAAAATGTCCAAAGGCCCCCCCCCTCTCTCTCTCTCTCTCTCTCTCTCTCTCTCTCTTGACCATAGTAGCAAGATACTGGCTAAAATCTATGAATTGACGAACATAGAAGATTTTCTTTTGTGTCATCCCGCGATATCTCTGGACTTATGAATAATGGTAAAAGTTAAGTCAAACCGACCAAAGGATGAGAGAGAGAGAGAGAGAGAGAGAGAGAGAGAGAGAGAGAGAGAGAGAGAGAGAGAGAGAGGGGGGTTATGGTCGGTTGTACTGTTGCTAAAGCAGAATAATGACTTAGATCAACTGTAAATATATTAAAATATTTTAATTACCTCTTGTTGATTCGTCAGTTGGCTTAGTTTCTATTCCACATTAATTTCCATGCGCCGGTATGTGAATGGCGTTCATGTGAATGACGTAGCTATCCGAGTGTAAATAGTGCTCTACTGTACTTTTATCATTAAAACCATCGTTCGTGTTTAAATGATAAGTGTGTATTATATTGATATAATCAATGTGGCGAAAAATAGAAACCAAGAAAAGAAAACAATCAACTTATTAATATGCAGAGGTGATTGTGAATAGAGACTAAAAGCATAGAACTACATTTTGTAGCGGACCCACTCGGGGATATGAGGAGTTCATTCACTAGGTCAATATACAGCTGCTTGTAGTAAATCTGAACTCCGCCCAAAGGGCAAATATATGTATTTGTATGTGATATAAATAAAATATATGTACAGTATGTACGCTGTATCAATGATATACCACTCGTTGTATACAGTTTTCATTAAAAGGAAACTCAGCAAGCTTCGTTTCCTTTTAATGAAAAATTGATGCATCTCGTGGAATATCATTGATACAGCGTACATACTATATATATATATATATATATATATATATATATATATATATATATATATATATATATATATATATATATATATATATATATATATATATATATATATATATTTAAACCAAAACGTTTAGCCACTAGCACATGCATCACACGGTGCAACCTCCTCTGTAACTCCCTGACAATAATCTCCCCCACCATTAGTTGGGTAGCTACAGGTCCTAGTCCTGTTTTTCTTGCCTCTACATGCATTAACCGAGACACAGGACGAGAATTCAGACCAAGCATTAAATATGCCATCAACAGCTGAAATGGAACAGAAGTTTTTAATCCACTTTGCAAGAAAACGGATCAAACAGTTAGACATGCATTTTCCAGCAGTTCAGATGTTTTGTTCTATTTATGAGTCTCATTCTTAAAGACGAACTATTTGTTGTTTTCAAATCGTTTGTTATTCCTTGTATGATAATTAAGGATGGCTGAAATATTCTGTTCTCAATCATGATTCCATGTAAATTGTTTGTTTCCTAATTAGTGAAAGAAAACAAAATTTGCTCACAGTTTCCATGCAGTTTTACAAATTAGTAAATGTTTAATACTACTACTACTACTACTACTACTACTACTACTAATAATAATAATAATAATGGGCTTTTAAGAATTGGGATTAAAATTTAATATTATTACTTACAAGGCAAATAAAGCTAGCTTTTATTTTACCACTTACCACAGGTCTGTGTGTTACAAGTCTGCTTCTCCTCGGAAGAACCCATGCAGTAAGCCCCGCCGTGAGGTATCGGGTTGTTACAGTATCTGTACCGCTTCTGTGTACCACCTGCAGAAATGGATATGGTTTTTTCTCTTAAAAGATTTGATTTATAGAGCAATATTTATTTATTAAAGCATACACTGTAGGAAATGTTGTAAATATTTAAAACCTTTAATAGTTCATAAAGTTAAAAAACAACAACATTGTTTTTTGCAAAATAGTGGCAGGCTGATAGTTATAAAATAAAATATTGATTAGGATAATCGTCGTTTTATTTATGTTAATTTTCTAACCGCTGCACTTCACCAGTTTAAAGTCTAAATTATTTAAAATTAAAATTATTTAAACATTTCTGACAAGTGTTCGCTTCATGGGGGTATCCTCTTAAAATAATTCAGACTTCATTTTTCATTATTTGAAAATGTTAGTTATAATGCAATATTACGGTCCATTATGTTTTCTGAGACTAATTGAAAGCAATAAGGAATTCCTCTACGTTGCAGATTGTTGTACTAGATGATGTAGTGCCAAGACTGTATAGCTTTCTTTCGTTCATTATGCTATCAATACTAACCTCCACATGTAACCGAGCAGCTGCTCCAGGGTCCAATATCACTCCAGGCTCCATCTATTGTTCCTCGGCCTGCAAATGGACGTGTTGACCTGGCACCAACACCCTGAACAATATGCATTCACAATCAGTAATTCAACTTTTATTACTAGTTAATGATTGGCAATATAATGTCTTGTATTATTATTAATCAGAGTCACATTACAACGCAGCGTAACAGATCCTATATTCTAACACACTCAAAGCTACTGCACATTTTCAATATCATCACAGATTCTTTGAAATGGTCATATGGATAAAAGTGGAAATAATTCTGTACTTTATGTCTACGCAAATAGTAATTCGTCTCTTCTGTCTTGCTCTTCTGATTATAATCACAGGTTAATAGAAATTTCTTGTAGGAAAAAGGCTTACCTCTGGAGCGATCGCAGTAACTGTAGCAAAAGATTGCGTGTCAGTTGCCAAGGTAACCTATACAAAGAAAGTCGTACGTGTTGAACGTTTTAATTTTTATTTGTCATCAATTCGTGAAGATCTTAAAAATCATGAGGTAAGCAAACCACACTAGTCATCCTTTCTGCTTAAAATGGAATTGCAGCGAAACAGTGTTTGCTGATGTAATTTGGATACTCAGTTTGTGGAAGTGGAACATTTGATCCTGATTCCTTCTAAAGGATGAAAATGGGTGAATAAAGTAAAATGAACGAAATTCATGCCAATTGTTATGCACATCTATACTATGTGCTTAACTATATCCATCAGTATCAATTTTAATGATTGCTGATAAACAACATATTAAATTTCGAAATTTATGTTCATGATTGTAAACTCTAATTGTAGAGAGTGTGCTATAAACAAGTCGTTTACCTGGATTTTGGTTCTAAGCCCAGCCTTGATAATGAACATGTTAACCGTTTGAGGTAAATTCCCATTGGTATGATAGAGTATTGCGACATATATCACGTCGGAATGAATTGCGACAATTAAGTCTTAATAAAATCGTGGAGATAGTTGCAAGAGGAGTAGTGAAAAATTATTCCTATTTCTATTCCTATTAGTGTTCTTCTTTATTTTCAATCTGCAGAGGTATTTGATGTTAGTCTTGCTGTTGGTTATGTTTTTAGTTTAAAGCCATTTTTCAGCACATGATAGGCTATACACATGGCGGCCAGTAAAAGAAGAACCCGAGAAAACCCTTGTAAAATCCATCGACCTACTGGAAGCTACTGGCGAGCTTTCTCACATACACACGTTTGCCGAGCCTGAGACTCGAAACCACCAACGGTAAAGGCGAGCGCTTTAAACCACTCAACCATTCGGGTTCTCTCTCAATGGCCTAAAAATACTTAACATAAAGAAGCACAAGCAACAGGTTTTGTAAAATATAACCAATAGTTTAATTTGTAAAACATAAAATGAAAATTTAAGAGGAACTTAAAATTGCATTTATTTTCAATACCAGTGTTTAAACTTTATGTTCTATATGCTGGTATGTACGCATTTTATGTCACAGAGTACTTAATATCTTCTTATAGACGTCAGCAACTCAAAAGTTACTATCAGCAAAAGTAAACAAATGATAACAGAATGGCAACCAAAGGAAATACGCGCATCTTGAAACATCTTTGTCTGATGGGGATAACTCAGAACATTATATAATAATTTTCTCGTCAGTGCCAACTAAGACGAAAGAAATATTACTGATATAAAATATATACGAAGGAGTTTGATAATTATATTGACACCATTTTATCTGTCGCGATAACAGCGAATCGAGTTATCAAATAGAATTAAAATTTTATTAAATTTCGTGAAAACGCACTTATAGTGTGATAAATAATGTATCAAACCCACCGTGAATCTCTTTATCTAATGCAAATTGGTCACAGATAAACACCGCGGGTTACATGAATGATCTGTATGTTTCCAACAATAAAAAAAAAAAAAAAAAAATATTGGCCGAAGGAACATTGAGACGATGATTTCAATACAGTAGTTAACAATATTGTGATAAGATTTATTTATACATAAGATAATCTTTCTTCGTTCCTGCTTGTGAAAGTTTACGCAGAATTCGTTTAGATTTAAGGAAAATGTTATGCTCAAAAAATAATATTATGTGATGGAATTTCGCAAGTAGAAAGTTATTGAAATATCAATTGCCAAATCTATTCTTGTGGATGAGGAGTTCATCTTTCAACAGGCACAACCTAAAGGCCTACTACAGGTTGAAACAGCATAGAATGCCATACACTGACTGCTTCTGCCACAAAATAAAACAATAAACATTCACTTTAATGGTCATTCAATATGAAAGGCTTTTCCTTCAAAACTTTGTTGTAATGGATACATTACCGTGCTTTTCTGAATGTTCAGGCGGGACCTACAATCGGCATCAGTGTAATTAATATTGGTTCCACTCATAGAGATCGTTACCATGGGACAACGGTCTTTTGGGCAGGCAGTGGTATCTCCGGGTTGGCGATCGTATTGGTTGATGAATTTGAAGTAGAGAACGCTATCAGTATAAAGTAAGACATATATTCAAGTGCACGTAAAAAAGTCCAGGAGACAAAGTTAAGAATGTTGCATCCTTTTAATGTGTACCCTATACCTCCAACAAAGGACCAACCATATGTTTTCATATTTTGTATAAAATCAAATGGCATGCTTTTCCTAGAGACAATGGGAGAATATATTGAAAAACGTATGAGATCAAACAAGTGAAAGACCATCCCTTAATATCTCAAACCGAAATACAGCAAATATTCCATTTTGCCGGCCCAATGGTTGTCTAAAACTGGATGACGAAATTTTCATGGCTAGAAATAGAAAGTTAATTCTAGAGGCTTAGAGTTGATATTTAGGCCAAATCTTATGCAATCGAATGTAGTACCAATTGCTGCAGTACGAAGGGACCTGACTTGGAGACGAGAGGCAAACGATAATGTGAAATGTTCGAATTTCAACACTTTCAAATTTTTATCAAAATAACGGTGCAGAATAGTTTTTGTTCAAAGGCAATAATTTCATAGCAAAGTTATACTGCAAAAATCAAAATAGGAGGACATGCATTCAGAAGTCAAATCTCTTCTAAAACTTATTATGGAACATTTGAAATAAGCTTATTTAAGATCTCATCAGTACAAAACTGCATGCTAAATTTGGTTTAAATCTATCGATGTGTAGTTAAGTTTGCTTCTGTAATTTATGTAGAACTCCAAAAAGTAGACTATCACAAGGTCTCCTGAATCTGAAACTACAAGCAAATTTTGTCAACGTCCAACAATTGTGTGATATTAGTTTATATATTTTTCAAAATCCAAGGTCAACACAACGGACTATTTTTAAGGATACCGAACCTTTAAAGCACATATAAAAGGTATATAAAGAAGTGCTCATGCACAATTACGTTAGAATATGTGGAATGGTTCTTGAGCTAATGTAGTCAAAAGCAATATCCCATGGGAAGATATAACGATGTATTTCAAGAGACATTCCTCTTTCACAAATGAAATATCTAGGTCTTGCTACAACATATTCACTAAATTTTATCAGAATTTGTGGAATGGGTCCTGAGCTATGTTTATTAGACGGAACTGGTATAATAGGTATTTTATATTGATGAAATAACTTTGTCAAACTAGATCTCAGAAGACAAAGCGCACATTTAAACGTAATAGTCGATTCATCTGATAAATGACACCAAATTATCTGAAAGGTTGCAAAACTATGCTGGTTTCAAGAAATTCCTGTGCTATGATATAAATTTAATTTTCAAGAACAATAACCCAATTCAGAATGGTGTAGGCGAGAAAAGCCCCGCAAACGGCACATCGAGGTTTGTGTGAATCTGAATATGCAAAAATGCGTCATAATAACAAGAACGTTAAATAGTTCACGAGTTATATAGGTTATAAAGTTTTTCTGTAATACATATTTAATATTGGTCGCAAAGTGGTAATTACATCTCTCGAAACTTGACTAAAACTATAATAGGTTTAGAAAGCAGATCTACTAATAATGACCAATTTAGCCAACAAATTGGATCGTGATATGTATAATGGCTGGAAAGATACGCTAATTACAAGAAGTGTGAGTAAACGGATAAATGAACCGAGGGATGAACGGAGCGAAAATATTATTGTTCGCAAAAGTAGGAGGTGGGGTTAATACGGTTCCACGACGTAGGACGATTAATAGTTTTAATCATCTTTATAATTATCAATTATAATCGTTATCAGCATGAACCAAGTAGCTTTAGCTGTATTGTTTAAATCATGTTACTTATGTTGACACAAAAAAGGATTTGAGAAGAGCTTTCCTTTCTTCCGTAAACTGTATTAATGGTATAGGCAGTACTAAAAATATTGGCTGCATACCCGTTTCTGCTATCGTAGTAATATTTCTTGCCATCATTAGTTGTGCTTTCCAAATCAGCAATACTGATTGCTGCTATCCAACTACTCAAAGTCGGGGCCCAGTATGGAACGTAGGAGAAAAGGTCAAATGATACTCCACGAGGAAGACAAACTCCAAATGTTACCCACTTATCTCTGAAATAAAAGTATATTATGATTTCAACCTGAAATTAAATCCTCTTTTAATTAAAACGTCTGAAATAATAACATATATGACATCTTTGTGTTCAAAAAGGAAGGCTCGAAGCCGTACCCCACCCATTCAAAAATGAATAACAGTTTCAGTTCATATATATATATATATATATATATATATATATATATATATATATATATATATATATATCTATATATCTATATATATATCACTGTTTTGGGGTGTTTAAATAAAATATCTTGCAGGGTGTACTTTTGATTTTGGCAGGACGAAGCTTCTCATTTGGTTACATTTACCGTGCTAATTGGTTATTTTATGTTTTATTTTCATGTTCTCTTTCTAAATTATTAAACCTGTATTTCTAAGTTAATGTACAACTCCTTATGGCACTGTAACAGCCTGTATTTATTTCCCCTTTAGTGTTATATAATTTTTTGTTTTGCAGAATAATGTACCATTTTAGTATTGACTGGAATAATATCAAGTTTTTTTTTCTATCGTCTACCTCTGTAGTTAAGCCAGAACTACAGAACAATCAGCTAATTAGCCACCAAAGCATGGCTAGGCTTAAGATCATCCTCAATAGACCGAACCAAAAGCAGAACATATAATTGCTGCAGAACAGGCTGGTTTCAAAGCAGGACATAGCACTATAAAACAGATCTTCATCCTTAGAGTCCTCTGTGAAAAGTATCTGCAACATCAACAGAACCTGTCATGGTCTCATTAACGTCAAGAAGGCTTTCGACTAAGCATTTCATGCGGCCTTGTGGGTCAGCATGAGGATATATAACATAGACGCAAAAGGAAGCAGCACTATAGAATACCTGTATTTCAAGGCAACTAGCGCAGATCTCGAAACTAGCAATATAGAAGAGTGGTTCAGATCCAAAGTCGGAGTCAAATAGGCGTGCATCATCTTACCCACTCTCTTCAACATCTAATTGGAAAGGATTATGTCCGAAGCCTAGGAAGACCACGAGGGCAGAGTAGGCGTTGGAGGTAGAACACTCACCAACCTGCGCAATGCTGATGATCATATGATAATATCGATAGCTTAACATCAAAGAGTGGACAGGCATGGACTTTGCAAAGTCCCAAGAAGCAGTGGAGAACAGGGAAAAATGGAGAGATTGTCGCAAAGTCATCTGTGGGGCCCCTACTACCAGCAAGGTTACGGGAGAAAAAGAATTATATATATATATATATATATATATATATATATATATATATATATATATATATATATATATATATATATATATGGGTGAGTATGTTGCCTATATATGTGCATCTTACTTTTCAATTCCATCACTGTATATTCTAAGAGGGTTCGGGATCTGGCTGCTCCAGTGAAGGATATATCTCTTGGACCCACCCAAGATGACCATAAAATCAGCTGATTCAACTCCAGTTAACTGCTCCTCAGCCCCCGTATCTAACCGCATCATGATGGGATCTGTTATCGCCTCAATTCTGTCTGGTACGCTCGGACGGATCTGAAAATCACAACAGGACCTCTTTGACTTGGGATCAGTTTGAGACAATACAGACATTTCTAACCAAACATTGGCATCATATGAAAGTTTCGTATTTAGTTTTGTTTTGGAGAATGAAGGTTGTGCACGTTTGAAGGTCTCCGATTAACTTCAGACTTATTCACCCGAGTTTCTAATTGTTAGGGGATTACGGTTAAACAAAGTTATAACAAATACATTTTTATTCTGAGAATAAATCCAATATCTTGCTTTGTATTTGACAAAATAAATACCATGTCACTTATTTTGCTCAATTATCATTTGTTTGCATCAAGACCGATCACAGACTATCCTTGTGAAAATGTATTGGTTTTTCTATACATTACCAATCGATAGCATACAAATAAATGAAACATTCTAGGCCATAGAGTTGTAAAATTCAAATATGCTACGAATGATTATCTCTTTTCAGAATTATCAACTGGAAATAATATACCTCGCAGGAAAGTATTGAATAAATAACACGATATCATGTTTAATTAGTATTTATTGTATTATACTATAATATTCGTTGTTTTAAAACATTACTTTGTGATGGCTTTTTTCCTTACCTTTCCATAATCATGTGGACAAATCGCCATTTTCCACGTAACTCTCTTTCGGCATTGGTTTGTAACATAGTAATCATATGGTTTTACAATCTGGTTATTCGCAGCACCAGAAACAGAGCCGTCAACATCTTGGAATGTTGCAGCCTTGTCGCCGTCTTCACTTCCGAATCCAATATCCTCTTGGTCTCCATTTATGACCCAGTTTCCTGTAGAATCCTGAGTTGGAAGAAATATAAAAGCAAATACAGTTCTGATTATTGTTGCGTAAACCTTATCAAACAGATAGTAGGAGGGTGCATGTTTCTCATGCGCTGGATCTATTTACGACATGAAGACTAAAATAGAGAAAAAGAAATGTTGCCTTGCTTTTCAATTATCCTTCTTCTCCCATATGTGTACTCGCAATGTGTCTTAAGGAGTCCTAGGGGACCAAGCATATCTAAATCCTAATATAAATGAACCACATGCAAAACTTAAATTATTTAAAAGTCATACGGAGTTCCTATACTAGCAATTATGCCCGCAGAGTTTAGGCCCGATATTTCCTCAGGTCACGATTAGATCAATAATTGATTTGACTGTCTTAGTTTTTAATCCATTGTTTTATCCAGTCAAAAACGACTGAAACATAATAATTTTGACTTTCTATACCTTATGGTCTTCTGATAAACTTCTCATCAAACCGATGTAAAGATAGCGGCGACGACTAGTAGTTATCATTAACTGTCATAATTACACAGGAAACGGTCACTCGCGCTAAATGAGGGGATCATGTACAATACTAACCCCATCAACAAATGCAAATTTCGCAGCCTTCATGGAACTAACTGTAGAACTGCTGAACTTATTTAGCCTCAGAAATCCTATTGCTCCCATGTTGTAGTAAGGTGTTTTCTTGTATCCCTTAAACCATATGTTTTCCGCAAATACTGGTCCATCATAGTAGATAAATCCTTGCCTAGGACTGGTCCTGCAAGAGAACTAACTTTGAAAATAAAAAAAAATAACTGATACTCAATCATTGCAGTCTAAACCTAATTTTCCTACTTTCTTTTATGTGCCGCTGCTTTTGTAGTGTGTGTGTGTGTGTGTGTGTGTGTGTGTGTGTGTGTGTGTGTGTGTGTGTGTGTGTGTGTGTGTGTTGGATTTTTAAGGTAGCTTTAACAAATTTTCAGTCATACCCCTACGATGTCTGCAGTGTGGCAGTTTATAGTGATGTCTAGCATTGGGGCAACATGCCGCAGACATGTAACACGATGACCCAGCCAGTCACATTATCTGCCCGACCAGTCCTAATACTGACCTCCTAATGCTGAGCGCCTAACGAGGCAGCTGTGAATATGATATTTTTAATAAGTCTTTGGTATGACTCAGCCGGGTTTCGAACACTCGACCTCCCGCATCCGAGGCAGATTCTCTAACTACTATGCCACCGGAGTGATGTCTATGCTTTTGTAGAATTATATATGAACTTACGAAAGCATTGCATGCTCGCTTTTGGTTAGTTTTAGATTAGAAATCACATTAAGCAATATTATCACCTAGACAATATGCTACGAAATGAAGGAAAATTCAATTGTAGCAATATAAATTGAGGGCTATACAGAATGTAAAACATATTCGTGATTGCTGTGGGACAATTCGGAGGAGAATAATCTTCTTTACTGCTCATTTAAAAATCTTGTCACCTATTGGGTTACTTTGTGTGAATTTATATTTGAATATACATGTAATACTTCTTGCCAAAATATCGAGTTTCATGAAGTAAATAGCTGAATAACAGATTTTATTTACTTGATTATGTTAAGATACACACTAGCTGGCATGCTATATATATTTCCATATATAATCAGACAAACCAATGGACCATCATTATACTGACCACACAATATTACTGTCCCTGTAATCGCGTATCAAAGCTATGGATCCAAGTTGCTTGAATGTTGTATATTATTTCAAGATGAATAATTTCTCTTAATTTAACTGCATTTCCAATGAGAACTATTGAAAATTTGATTTCACATTGTTAATAAGATGGTTTTCGTATTCTTATATAATAATATACAGCAGCACCATTGAAACAATCGTCGGAATACAATCCCCTAACTGATAAAGTTTGTCTCTGTATGGGCTACGCTAAACACGAGAGTGGAGCAATGCATAACCAATATGTATAAATGAATAGCACAGTGATCGACGCATCAATACAGTCTTTCACAATGAGAAGTACCGCAGAGCGAGAAGTTTGCATCAATGTAGATTATTGCTTTACAACACGAGTTATACCTGTGTGACAAATTAGAACTAAATTATAATTTCTCTTGACAATTATTCCGAGCAAAAATATGATGTAAACAAAAGAAAAGTACTTACAAAGCCCAATCCTTTGGTACTGATCGGTGGTAATTGACTGTCGTTCCATTGAACGTAAATATAGCTGGTTCACCAATATTGGCGGATTCGCCGATGAAAACACTGTCTTTTATAAACTGTTCTTTGAGACTTGATCTAAACCAAAACAATAAGCGATTGTGATGTTTTAATATTTCCGTAGTAAAAGGTTCTTGACACGATGAAGTTGATAACCTGTTGTGTAGGATATAACTAAAATTAAGTTGATGTTTGCTAAGTCTTCAATACATTATAATCACTGCAACATATCTTATTTCTTCTTTCTTCCTAGGTCGATGCCCTATTCATCATGGCTCAAAATAGTTGGACTTTATACTCAATAATCTGTTAATATTTTGCCTTTATGTCATACATGCTGTAATGTAGCAATACTTTATAAAACTTATTTGCTTTTCATTTCAATTCGCAGTTTGAAACGACACTTTCTGGTATTATTAGTCATCCACATAAATCACCTGTGAATTATCACATAACCGTATGCATCACAAAGAAATATAATCAGAAATGAAGAGCTTAAGAAAAGATTGTGTCTCACCTGGCATATGTCAGACCTCTGATACTACCCAGAAGCCTGGAAATAGAATGGTTTGACAGGTATATTTGTGAAATGATAAAATCTCTTATTCATCCTGATATACCACAAACAGGACGAAATGAAAAAGATATATTAAAGATAAAACGATTTACAGGAACTCTGTGCACATGGGGGGGGAATTTCTTTTGCTACTTTAATGCCGGATATATTTCATTGTGTGGTACCAAAAACATGATATTTTAACGTGTGGTTATGTTTTCGGTACTAAAGGATGAAATATTTCCTGTATTAATCCTAGGAAAATGATATGTTCTTTTTGGTATATGCCAAACTTGCTCCAGAATCGAAGTTTAGAAGTTTAATCTAAATCTTCCATCCAACACACTCACCCCCACCCCTTCTGTTCGTCGCTACACCTCACTTTCATAGCCTGAGAATATAAATATAAGTGACTTAAGAAAGCGGTAGGATTGGGTTGATATAATCTGCCACAGTAAATTACATTTTTGTCATTTTATCAACAATTGATATCTATCTGAAAATATGCAAATGCGATTCAGTGCATCTGAGCAGGGTTCTGTAGTTGTTATTAAGGACGTAAGAGGAAATAACTTCAGAAAGATTCGAACGGCGCCTGGTCACATTTCTTTATCAAAGGTTAATTTCCATGTCTGAAATGTAAGGCAATATTTATTTATTTGTCATGGCTCACAAGTTACTATTTTTTTAGTTTTTGCAAGAATAACTTTTCAAGGAACACACAATCAAGATGGGAAAACTTATCATAAGTACATATTTGTTATATGTGAAAATCTAGGGATGATAAAATATTCATAAGATTTCACAACACAAAATACAAGATGAACACTTACGATGAATTCGACATTTCAAACCAGCCACCCCGAATCCACGCATTCTGGTTCCAGTTGTTGTAAGCTGAAAAAAATACAACCTTAAACATTGTTCGCGTCGATGCCCAGTCATACACGATAGAAAGTAAAAAATTTGTTTTTGGTAAGTGTTTAGTCAGACAAAGTGGCTTATCTACAAGAGTTTTATATATCTAGCTTCTGAGGTTCCGCGAATAGGCAAATTATGCTTTTAATACAATTATCTCTGAAATCGTTTACATAATAGGTGGCGAAATATCAGAAAGTAATTTTCATCCAAAAGCAAATGAAATGAAGGCTACATTCACATAGGTAACCATTAACCTTGTTTTGCAACGAAAATTCCCTGCAAATAATTGGTATTCTGAAAGAGTTTGAACATGTACAGCTTGAGAGAAAAATAAAACCTTTATAGCAATGTTATTCCACGATGACAAAATTGTTTAGCTCATAAAGTTGGGAAATTGTATTTCAACGTTATTGTTACCATTTTTGTTATATTTCTGTCTGTCTGTCCGCCTCTCTCTCTCTCTATCAATCTATCTTCTTATATATATATATATATATATATATATATATATATATATATATATATATATATATATATATATATATATATATATTGCGACAAAAAATATTTAAGATCATTTATATATGTTTCACTTTCTCTCTTCTACTTTCCCAATTTAGAATTTATGTTTGTATGCCATCGACCCCTTTACCTGTTAAACCAGTTAGTTTCACTTTCTTATGGGGTGAACTGCTGTTGGTTGGATCTTCCAACGGCTGATAGTCATTACAGCAAAATATTTGTCCATCAGACGCTATTTTGTATTCGATGAATAAACCCTAAATATAAATAAAACATATAACTTGCTGTTACTCTTAGAGTACAGTTCAAGAGTAAATGATATTGTATTAAAACACACGGATCAGCAGTAAATTCAATATAAAGTGCAACTTTCTGCATGTGATACATATTTAACCAAAATAATGTAACATTCTCCAGCGTTGTCAACAAATATCACATACTCGACCTATGAGTTAAGGTTTCTGATAAAGAAAGCATATGCTATCGAGAAGTCATTCTTATCTGCTTCCTTCTTTAACGGTTATATCAATTCTCGTCCATATTTTATAAGGAACTAATTACTTTAATTAAAACATACAAATCTGGTACTCCTATGATTCACTCTGACGATCATTGTATTTGTGAAATAGTAAATGCGTGCATTTCTGAATGGCTCAGTGTTTATGTCTCTTCTAAGTATTAAACTAAATAAATTCGTTGATACGTAACTAACTAATATTCAGTTTTTCTCTGTTGTAAAGTACTTACAGTTTCATATCCGTGTACTACGTTGTTTTCGAATAAGGAAATGGCTGTGCGGTGAGCTTCCCCTGCTGCCATAAAGTTTTCAGTGGCTGATAGACCTAATGGTGATTCTGGATAAATATACCAAATTCCTTTCCCCTGAATTGACGAAAAGCATGATTATAAAAATTGTGGTGAAATACGTATATTCACAATATTCATTAGACCAACAACACTTTAAACACCCAAATAATCGAATCTTTTGGTTTAGGTTAGGAATAAAAACCGGCATTCGTTCGGGAAGCAGCTTGAACATTTTTGTAAAGCTAAGTTTGTATGATTTTACCCATTTAGTAAGTTAACCATTGAGTTGTGTGCGTTGTAGGATGAACTTTCATTTCTTGAAATGAGTTGTTCCTGATTTTCTAAATTGTATTAAAAAGAAGGAAATTCGTGCTAAACACGTAGACAAAACAACATACCTGACCACCAGCACCGGCATTGTTTATTAGGTAGTTCAGAGGATTGGTCATCCAGTATGATGTAGGGTCACTACAAAAAAATCAGTAATTGTAATATTTTTTCATTCCTGTAACAAAGTGTATCGTTATACTCAAAGTCTTTTCTAAAAGAGAAAGAAAACAAAACAAAAAATAAACAAAACAAATCATTGTATAATTCAAATGCAAATTCTGCAAAAGAAAACCACAAATACTGCATTTTCATAATAGTTTTATTAATATAAGAAAACTTAGTATACTTTTAGATTAATGTTTTAACATTTTTGGCACATTTGTCAGCGATGCGTATATATTTAAAAACAAAGTCAAAACAAAAGTTGCGTTTTTCAGTAACATAGTAGAAGATTCCAAAGTAAACATACACGTTTAACTCTAAGGATGCTCTTTGTATTTTGCATTACGACATAAAAAGTTTATCACAATATAGTCTAATACACTTACATATCAGATGGGATGAGCTGTGCCTTCAAGGTTCCAAGCGCCAAATTTCCATCAAATGTATTATACTTTTCCCCACCATCCTCCAGAAAGTAAGAATGTCCAAGGGATCGATAGCAAACATTGTCCTTTACCTATAAGAGGATAAATGTAACGCATTAATATGTAAAGACAGACAGGGTCAGCAGCAGAAGAGCGTGACATTGCTTGATAGAGATCATTTTAAAAATGACATGTACGGCAAGAGAAAAATGCTCAGTCTGTAGATTAACATATATATTTCTTTCACACAGGAAGCCTTTTATTTTGAAAGAGTCCCTAGCAATTGAAATAAGACGTATAGGACATTATGAATACATACTTTTAAAATAAAAATTGGAAGACCAATGTGAGTGTCATAAAGAGCTGCAATGGTACATAAAACTCCGGATACAACAAACATTTTTGGGACGGTCGGAAATAAGAAGTGTGAAGCGGAATTAACTTCCAGCGTACGGTGGGTATTTAGTGAATTCGAATGTCTTAAGAGTGTATTACAGCTTTAGGTGGCTGGTGAAACTGTTTTGGTTGTTATTGTGGTGCAAAGTAAACGAAATAGTTGCGTAAAGTTGATATTCCTCAACTTTGGGGCTTACCAAAAATGAATTTTTTCCCCATGAAAATGTGAGAATTTACCCACATTTTGCTTGGATTACATCTCTGCTATATATAATAATACTTACTGTACTCGGTTTTTCGATCTTTCGTTCAATACTTATGAATTTTCTCTTCCTTGGCAAAGTCTTTAACACCGTTATAATAATAATTTGAAATCACCAACACAAAAGTTAATATTATGTCCATTTTTATTTATGTTATCGACTGTCTGTAAATTAACTACTAATTCAATTCCACATGAAGACAATAAACTTCCAGCATATCACAAGAATTGACGCGCAATGCAATTCAAGCCTGCTACAAATTCGATAAACCTGCAGTTGTTCTATATGTTTCAACGGAACCAATTCCGGTTGAGTGACACCAAAATTGATTGGCTATATGAGATTTCTCGTAGGAGTCGGATTTGTTACAAGCGTACCAAATTGCTGTATATCCATAGACTCAAGGGAGACAAATTATGGTTAAAACCGGAGTTTTGTTTTCAGCGATTTAGTTGTAAATAAAGTTTACTCTATACTGTATATAGTACAAAATCTAATGTGACCTCCTCTGCAAGCCAATCTTTTGTCTGGCTACCCAGCTGCGTCGCTAATTAAGAGATAGTTGTAAATTGGAATGTTTGCGATGCGATGCTTTGTTGCCACAGTACTACCGATTGATCTCAGTCGGCATAAACTCATTATATATATATATATATATATATATATATATATATATATATATATATATATATATAGACACACACACACACACACACATTTACACAAATGTCCTGATACTGTCATCATACACTCAACAAGTGAAGGTTTTTGTGGGGAATTTTTCTGCCTTTGGCGTGGAGGGTGGGTCCGCTAAAAACAACGGAAGTCTTTACCGAATGGAATTTTGTTTTAGACTGAAATGGGTACGTGTACACAGGCGATGAGCATTCTATACAAACAAACTGCTTATACAAATACAAGCCCTGGTCTAGATTAGACCAATCAACATTTAGGCAGGTCTAAACCTGAATTGTAGAATCAAGAACCTGTCAAAGATTTCACCTACAGAACTTAAATAGAGATTTAAACAAACATTTACGCTGATCTTTAAGACTGGCTTAAATTTTAGATGTCAACTAAATTTTGAGTCTGGACTAAACTTTAAGACTAATTTGGACGAAATGTACGTCTGATCAGAAGAAATGTAAGTCTGATTTCAAATCAACCAAACAGTCTGAACTCCGCAAACAGACTACACTTTAAGACCATATTTAGTGACATTTGAACCTGATTACGCGAAATGTAAGTCGGATTTAAATCATAAGAACAGCTCGAACTTCAGCGGCAATAAATATTGCCAGACTTATACTTAGGTTCAGCACTGAGCAATATGTCTAAAGAATATTTAGGTGTGACTTACAATTGCCAAAATCAAACGATTCGACATGACTTTAAGATTTATGTTGATGAAAGTCTGATCCAAGTTATTCAGTCTAATTTTCAATTTTAAAGTGTTATTCTTGCTAAAGAGCATGATTTTGACGACCATTTTTTAAGACAAAGCTGAGAAAAGATATGATTGAAAGTAATTACAGATAATAGCTGAAATATGTACCTGCTATCCCAAAAGGTCTGGTAAATTACATATTCGTAAGCTCTGATATTCAAGGGGTTAACCTGAGTGATGCTCAGAAATTGTAGAGTTAAAAACATTAAGGTGTCAGGGAAATACCCATCTAATATTTTGGACATATTAAATATGACATATAAATAAGTTTCACTTTTATTTTGACAAAATGAGATCTCTTACCAATACACCGTGAGTTCCATGGATCGTTACACATCTAGCAAAAGTATGGTGTATACTGTTCTCCTTGAAGTAAGGTTTGTTGGTGTAGTTTCTCGTGTCCTTGCACATATGGAAGTGAAGGGGATAGGAACCTTGAGGGAAAGCGAATTAAAACATTTAACATTTTAAGTCAGTCACATGTATTGATGCAATTTATGTCAGCAATTTTATGGCTTGGCCATCTCAATACTGATACAAAACACACATCGCATCATTAGTGTAGTAAATCAAAGCATCGAGTTAACAAAAGTTACATGAAAGACACAATAAAGAGAAGCTCAACTCAAAATATTATAAATGCAATTTGGTATTTT
The DNA here is from genome assembly GCA_016617855.1 of Megalonaias nervosa. Lineage (NCBI taxonomy): Eukaryota > Metazoa > Mollusca > Bivalvia > Unionida > Unionidae > Megalonaias > Megalonaias nervosa. The sequence continues at coordinate 129,507 of JAECUM010090809.1, forward strand.
AATGATGAAGTTTTAAGGAATCCGATCTGACAGCTCTTGTAGAATACATGCAGAAGATTCTTTTGTACTATTTCGGACTTTTAATGCATTACTATTATTTGTGGTTTGTCTTTTTGTTCTAAAGGTTCGACTTAAACCATAAACATCAGAAGTAAACAACTGGGAATATTGGGAAAAAAAGAGAAGGAATGCATTCTTGAAAACCTCGTTAAATGGATGAATATAATCATAGTCGGTGTAAAGTGAAGAATACTTTCTTATTGACTTAAAACATGGTGTTAAATAAAAGCAGTATGGTAGATTCATCTGAGAGATAATCATAATATTTTCCTTAATCATGTATTTATTGTGACCCAACATGGCTTTTGCCACGCATACCTATATCAGTCTGTTGTCCCATGTGATACAGTTCAGCTCCTTCTACTCTCCCATTCTTAAAACCGTATAAAAACTGAAATGAAATAAAGGTACATACATGTACGGACACTTGTCTAAACTATCTATAGCAATAGAAATCCGCCTTCTACGAGGTGAATGCATAAATATATATTTATTAGCGAAGTAATGTCAAGGATGAATATATTATTGAAGACATATAAGTTCATGGTAAATCTTTACAAAGCCATATTTTACGGTCAACAGGAATATAGCTTTAATTTCGGGAGAGAAGATGAATGTGTCACTTTTATTGACAGGTATTATGAAGACATGCTGAACTTGTATGTGATATAAAATCAGCTTCTACCTTGATGTGTCCCCCAAACGTGTCATAGTCAAAGTTGCTGCACCTTCCTGGACTATTGATGTCATTGACGTAGCAATTCTTCTCCATTTTGCCCTCAAAAATAATGTTCCTGCTCAACAGAGCCACCTCTGCCCTCATGTCTACTACTCCATCTTCTACATCGCCCCAGTGAGTATAACGGGGTGGCACTGGTAATGGGAAGTAATCAATCATTTATTAGTGTGTAGAGAAGATTCCGCGTGAACACCACCACTGTCTCCTACATTTATACAGACCTATTTTCCACCCTGCTTAGCATATAATGCAAAACTATTAAGAAGAAAGTGATGAAATGCATTGATAGTATTTCACTTGTTTCCTATTAATGCTATTAGGCTTTCGCACACAGTTATTTCTGTAAATAACATTTGTAAATATTGATAAACACTAGCAACATCTTTATAGGCCTGCGTTTATGTCCGTCAGTGATAAATATCGTGTCTTATGTATATTCATATGTTTAGTACCTTTAAAATTATCAAACAGAGGAAAAATAAAAACATGTTTCTCCACCTTGTCAATTGCTACGTACATTTATATTGTAAGTATTTACAATTATATGCAAGACACGCTGAAAGTGTTTGCTATTAGCAAAGGTGTAAAGGTTTACTTACAGTCTATCCTGATTTGCTTGTTGGTACATGAACAACATTCTATTATTGTCCCCACTTCCACCTGGTTCCAATCGTAATCAGTGGAAGAAATAACGACCTTGTCCCCTTTAATAAGATGGGATGAGAGGTAAAGCATACATTCATTAATTATTATTATTAAGTATACATTCATTAATTATTATTATTATTATTGTTATTATTATTATTATTATTATTATTATTATTGTCATTATTACCGCCACAATCAACTATTCTTCCTCTAGACAGACTAACCGATTCCCCGAAATAATAGACTGTGTATGCCATCATATCAATATGCAAGAACGAATTCTACAAATCTGTTCTTTATATTCACTTAACAGCCATTTAACTTAAATTGAATGGCACACTTTACCTTTGAACTTGATCTAAAACATGATGCCCTTCTATTCGAACCTCTATGATCATTTCTTTGCCTTAATACCTATTGCGCTGAACAAGATCAGGTAAAAATTTTGATATTATTTTTGTATTTATTCTGGCTGATGTTAGACAGAAAGATGGATTCTTACAGCTCTATGCTGCTAAAGCAGCTTGCTGCTGACGTCTGGTGTATTAACATTTTAGAGGGAGTTTGAGTCCATGTATGCATATCCTAACAAAGTAATTGATTATTACCAACATTCCATGTGGTGACATAATCGACTAGAGTTATTATAGGATGGGCGGCGAAAGTAGTAAAGATGAAGAAATTC